>OVAY01001708.1:0-25579 GCA_900406395.1 Kernera saxatilis | reverse complement strand
ATATATATATATATTTTTTAAACAACTGAATGATTTTAGTGAAAATTAAAATGATAAAGAATGAAAAATAAATTTATATTTGTTTCGAAAACAAAAATAAACAACCAATTATAATCTAGATTTTTTCTTTATTTTTATGCAACATTATCTCTCCTCTTTTTTCTTCCGATTTTCCCTTCTCCACTTTGACTATTTTTTCGGTTTTAATAGCGTTTTAAAAAGCATTCTAGTACTGTTTTGAAGTTATTACCGGTTTAATTGACAAAAAAAAATTTCTATCTGATCCTCTTGCTTTAGCTTATTATTTCGGGATTAATCACGATAAAAGAAATAGCTTCTTTGTTCTTTAGAACATCTATCTTTATGGATTTATTAAATAACAATAAAATAAAAATAAAAATAATAAAATATTAGTAAGTATCTAAAAAATGAAGAAACTCACACAAGAATTTCTTAATTNTTAGTAAGTATCTAAAAAATGAAGAAACTCACACAAGAATTTCTTAATTTAAAGATTTTGAGAAATTTTTGAATAGATTTGTCACACTATCTGAAAAATTTATAATATTTTATTAATATTTTTAGTTTATTATTTTTTGAGATATTCATTGAAAAAATTATGGATAAAAATGCTTTTACCGTATCAGTAGACTTTATTTTATATCAATAAAAAGATTAGACCTAATTAAATTTGATTGGTGACACAAAGCACTAATAGTTTTTTTAGCGAAAAAAAGAACTATAAACGATTTTGAAATAGTTATCAAAAATAAAAAATAACGATAAAAAATAGCATCATACAAAAATAAAATAAAAAATAGCAATAATAAATTATGGTACATAATAGTTATATTTAGTCTATGCTAATTTTTATAAGTTGCCTATTGAAACGTAGTCAATAAACATAAAACGGAAAGATAATTCGTGGTGGTCTTTAAGACTTATCAACAACTCGTTTTAAAAATAGTCAACTTGCCATTCGATAAAAATAAATTATACTTATCGATTAATATATCAAAATCGGAAAAAAAAAACATCATATACAATCAAATACATGGGTAATAAAATTAAATTCAAAATAAAATATAATCAAATATAATACCATATTTCCAGGATTTAATATGCAATTTTTTCTGTCCATAAAAGAAAAGAAGAAAATAAATAAAAGGACATGATAAAAACCGGTAGATATTATTCCTAATTTAAAAGTTAATCTAAGATGTTTTATCCAAAAAGGAGCGTGCATCACACGCGCCCAAAGGGAAGGACTAGGAGGAGTCAATGCAAAAAGAATTACCAAATGGCAAATAGTCACCCTTCAAAAAGATATATTTTTTTTTTGTAGACTTTATAAATAATCAAACATCTGAGAGAAATTCTTGAATTTTTCTAAAACGCGACATTCTTTCTTCTTCTTCCTCTTCTCTCTCTGCGACTTTTAGAGAGAGATTTTCAACCAGACGACGAGGCTGACTTACGAACCGGAAGGAGAAACTCGATGATGTCCTTGTGGTCTCTTTGATATATGATTTGGTTGGCTCCATTTTCTTTCTCTTATTGATTTTTATTTTTATTTTAATTCCTGACAAAATTCAGTTTCCGTTGTTTACTCTTTGAATCCTCTGGAAACAACGAAAAAATCCCTCCTAATCCTCTGTTTTGGTCTCATGCTTCGTCTCTGTTTTTCTGATTGATCTAAAATTCAGAGAACAGGGAAAAAATCATTTTTTTTTTTAATTGTTCTTTGCTCGTTACTCGTTGGGCTACTCTTTCTTCCGTTGGGAATCCCTCACCAGTTGAAAACTCGTTACGATCTCTCTTTCGTCTTTTTGCTCTGGATTGCCTTTTTTCCAGCTAATATTTTCACAAATCTCGACAAAAAATTCTTTTGATATCTCATCGATTTCACCAAACCTTTTGTCTCCAATTCCAATTTCATTATTCAATTTTCGTTCCCCAAATCAAAAAAATCCTTTCTTTTTTCTTCTCTCTCTCTTTCCCTTTTTTTTTTTTTGCTTCCGATTGATCGATTATGGGCTGTGCGAGCTCGAAGCACCGTAAGCGTTGCGTCCATTGCCGGCGAGGATATTCTCCGGTGCACATGCCGCGAAGCCAGTCTGTGCACCACCCACCGCAACACTCTGACGACAGCTGCCACATGGTGGCCCTCAGTTCCTCGAGCCTCGGATCTCTCAAGCTATGCGGCTCCTCTTTCGGGCATAACCACAAACACTTGGCAGACTTCAGCGGGAAGCTTATCGCCGGCGAATCTGGACGAATCTCCGGAAATGGGTTTGTTCCCAAGGAAGTCAGGGAGAGGCCAGACAAGGAGAAATCGAATTTGGAAATGCAGGCTAAGCTTATGGAGGCTAAAGTATGGTCAAGTATGATGAACGAGAAAATCCCCAAGATTGTGCCGAAAACTCCGATCGTAACGCCTCCGGGGGAGCCAGAAACGATCAATACGTGGGAGATGATGGACGGGCTCGAAGATGTGATTACCCCTCTTCGATCACCAAATCACGTTAGGAGCTTCTCGTTTGATATTTCTCGCAATGGTGATTGTGAACGCCCCAAGTCGAAGTTTCAGGAGAATGGTAATGTGAAGCCAGTGTGGCTTCAGATGGAGGAAGAAGGGCTCAATTCGAGTTGCAGATTCGAAGATTTCGATCCTGAGATCATTTCCTCGTTCAGGAAATCGCTCCAAGAACTCCCTTCTGATCATCCTTTTCACATCTCGATTCATGATTTGAAATTGAATCCACAGTTCAATTTCTCTGATGAAGAAGAAGAAGAAAAGGAGGAAACTTTGGGTGAACCTATTGGTAAAGACAAAGTGATACTCTACTTCACAAGCCTTAGAGGTATAAGGAAGACATATGAAGAAAGCTGCGATGTCAGGGTTATACTAAAAAGCATCGGAATTAGAGTGGATGAGAGAGATGTATCGATGCATTCGGGTTTCAAAGACGAGCTGAAGGAGTTACTAGGGGATAAATTCAACAATGGCGTTGGGATCACCTTACCTAGAGTTTTCTTGGGGAGGAAGTATCTCGGGGGAGCAGAGGAGATTCGAAAGTTGAACGAAGACGGGAAGCTCGAGAAGCTTCTAGAAGGCTGCGAGAGGGTGGAAGAAAACACAAACGGTAATGGACAAGAATGCGAAGCTTGTGGAGATATAAGGTTTGTGCCGTGTGAGACATGTTCAGGGAGCTGCAAAGTGTACTATGACTATGAAGACGAAGATGAAGACGAAGAAGATGATGGAAGTGTAAAGGAAGAAAGAGAGCATGGGTTTCAAACATGTCCCGATTGTAATGAGAATGGACTCATTAGATGTCCTCTTTGTTGTGATTAGCTGTTTGAACACACACAGAAGGGAACCTTACTCTGTGTTTTTCTTCGAGTGATCGAGGGTTTTCTTGCCTCTAGAGATTTTGTTGTACATAAAGAGGTTTTTGATTGTGATATATTTCAAGTGTAAAATTGAAATTCGGATGTGTTGTCTACTCTTTGAAATTCCATTCATGCTTTACATTTTGTTTTGACTCGTAATATAATTAAAACCAGAGTAGGCTGAGGAAAGAAAGTCAGCTGACAATATATGACCGGAGAAAAGGAGAATCTGTCAAACTCTTAAAGCTTTTTTTTTCTTTTTCTTTTGTCAATATGTAAAACTCTTATGTTATGTTTGAATAAAATAGTCATAAAGGTATAGTTGGAAACAAAAAAAAATGGTATATTTGTTTAGGGTAGATATAAGGAATATTGAAATTAAGTAAATAGTAATAATGTGATTTATTGCTATCGAATAGTGTAAAATTTTTGTCAATTTTGGATTTTATTCTTATTTGAAATTCCACCTATTTTTTTATTTGAGGTATCTTTAAAATACTTGGTATTTGCGTAAATAAATATACAAATATTTAACATGTAAAATAATATAATTCTAATTGGATAGCCACAAAGCTATTGGCTCCAACCATTTTTATCTTAAGTTCTTTTACATTGTACGAAGGCTTAAAGATAATAAATATACCTGAACTATTTTAAAATTTCTCCACCATATAAAGTAATAGAGCACAGTGATTGGTCGGAGAAATGGGTTCTCAAAAGAGATTTTATTAGACAGAACTAGCGAGTAATCGTGTTTTAAGAGATGTGCTCAAATTTTATGAGAACTTTGATCAACCTTATCCCTTGTTCTAAAAATTTCCGCGTGGCTCTGATTACTCTCCGTCTAGTCGCTAGGCCCATGTTCTCCGCCACGATTAATGACTAATCCCTTTAAAAAATCAGTGATCCGATTATTCTCCGCCTAATCCGATTACTCTCCGTCTAATCCGATTACTCTCCGTCTAATCCGATTACTCTCCGCCTAATTTTGCATATCTCAATTATTTTTGGATTGTAAGTATAAAATAAATTTTTTTTTTGTTATTCAGACATTTAGATTGAGAGTTTATCATGTTTTACAGTAATTTATGTTCAAAATTTTTATGAAAATCATAAAATTTTACTTAAAAAATACGTTTTCATGTGTTTATTGCAATTTTAAAAATAATATTATATAAAAATTTAATTATAATGGATTAATATGTTTTTAATACATTAAAATAACTCTAAAACTAGTCTCCGATTAAATTCCGATAAATCTCTGATTTTTCGATTAGGCGCTAGGCCCAGTCAGAACGCCCGACTAGCGCCTAGCGAAATTTTAAACAAGGACCTTATCCCATGATAAAATATATTATTAAACAATAAAGCTTTTTCTATTTTACTATCGTATTTTTAATTTTTTTTTTTTGGGCTATCATATTTTAAATTTCAAAACTAAACAGTTTCAAAATTTGTGTTACATATATTTTTTTCCTTTGAGGCCTCAAAATCTTTTTGGACCGGGCCGGGTGGCCTTTTCCTTGATACTTAGCTATCTCTTATGGCTTTTTTTTTGAAAAAGAATTTCTTATGGCTTTTGTAGGTACTCATTCCTCGCAAGATCCGAATACTCTACAAAATCAATTCATTTTCTGATAAGGACTTGTGGACTTGGACTTGACTTGGAGCACTCGTGAATATATCATTTCATAAGAGAAAGCAAACGCATAATTTCTTTAGTCATTATACCGTGTAAATGTATATAGAGTTGCATCCAGTAGTAATGGAGAAGATGATATTTAATTAAGACAACCTCAACAAAGTTTTATTGGATAGTTTCACCTTTCATTGAACTAGTATAGAATGGAATCATGGATAGTCTTTTTATGTATCATGTTATGTTTTATATGGACGTCGATCTATTTTTTAGATGGAAGTTAAAGTTTATAATTTTGAATTTAAGATTTAGTATTATTAGAGCGCCATTGGATAAAGTAGGGGTTGGCATTTCGGTTTTCGGATTGGTTTCGGTTCGGTTTTTTTGGTTTTACGGTTTTTCGGTTTTATAAAAACTTAAACCATATCAAAACCATTAGTAATTCGGTTTGGTACGGTTTGGTATTCTTCGGTTTTCGGTTTTATCGGTTTTACAAAAAGTGAAACCAAATTAAAACATATGCAATTCGGTTCGGTTTGGTTTCGGTTTTTTTCAGTTTCTCCATGCTTTTCGAAAAAAAAAAAAATTAATGTATTATATAAACATGTTTTCTCTCAAAAAAAATAAGATTTTATGCAAGTATTAAAAAAAACAACATAGATTACATACAAAACATTAAACGATATCAGAATTATTAATATAGAAACTTAATATTAAATTTCATTAAGAACATTAATATTATAATATAAGAAACTAGTATATATTATGGTTAATTTAAGAAACGATATGGTTAATATATTATAGTTTCGGTTCGATAAAGTAGTCGTCCACGTAATAAAATTAAATGTTACATATCATAAAATAATTATTAAATGAAAGGTAAAATCGAAATTAAACGCTGTAAAGAAAATCGAAATTAAACAATACAAATACATTATGTGATAGAACAAATACATTATGTGATAGCAATAGATCACATTATTATTATTATTTTAATTGTATCCCCTATTGACATTTTACTTAACTTCTCAGATGCTTTTTCTTATTTTAATCTAATCAATTGTGAATTTGTTTTTAACTTTTAAGAAATTATGAGTCTCTCGTCAAAGTAATAATTCTTCATGGGACATTTCTAACATATCAACGTAGTTACGTGGTAGCCCATAAACCAAAGTTTTTTCAAATAGATTTGTCGGACATTTATACACTCATGCCCATTTGGTTGCATATATTTAAATGTCATCGTTAAATGTAGATACCTCTCATTACTTCGTCAACGTCATAGGCATTTATAGAAATGCTATAAATATGAGCCGGTGCTTACCCAATAAATAATAAATTTAAATATTTTATAAGAAATAGATAATTATTATTGGTGCTGATAATGAATTTTCAAATCTTTAATTTGAATAAGAGATATTATCCATTAGTAACAAGAATAGTAATAATGTAAACTATTCATTATTTATTCATCCTGCATGTTCTTAATTCGTTCTTTAACTGACACAATCGAGTTCAGACATCACAATATCCGATATTTTCTAAGCATATTTTCTAAGCAGAGAAAATAATCAAGTAAATTCTTTAAATATCACATATTTCGGAGACTACTGACTTTTTCTTTTTTTTTGTGCAACTAGAGACTACTGACTATGAATGAATTTTAACGTATTAGACCCAAATTCGGAACTTCATAAAAGATAAAACACGTCGCTTGATGATATATTAAGGACGATCAAGATTACATATATAATTAATAAATATATATTATTAAAGTTATAATAAATAAATATATTGGAAGGTTACATGAGTAAGGTTCTAATGACGGCAGCTTCATGGCTATCTTCATCAACGGAGTCGAGGAGCTGCGACAAACGGGCACTGAGATTGTCAACTTCTCTATGTAACTTTCTTATGTAGTTGCATGTCTCTTGCAGTACCTTCGATGCTGACACCTAATTTTTAATATTATGAGCAAACACATCAAGATTATGTACGAACATGACACAAACTCGACTTTTTCGACGTTATCATTTGGTCAAAATAGAAAACAATAATGTTGTCAGGAGTCAAAAGTTTCCGACTTCTGGTTCTTTTGTTTGATTTATGTCTTCTCCATCTTCTTTTAACGAAAAGAGATTTTTTTTTTTTGGTATATGAAGAAAATGAAATGAATGTTATGTGATATACCTTATCAGAACGGCGCCGTTGATGAATCTCGGGCAAAAGCTGACGGAGCTTACTAACGAGATCGATCATCTGGTCATCGGAGATCCTAGGAGCACTTGAAGATTGTCTTGATCTTCTGTTGGACATTTTTCTTATAAGTTATTACTTGTTGATTAGTTGTAATTTCACTACAATGTTGCAAAAAATACCCTTTACTTCTCTATCTCTAGATTGGACAATAGAGAAGAGATGGAGAGTAAGAAAGTGAGAGAGGAGCGTTGTATTAATAAAAGAAATGAGAGCTGCGATATATTCCAAAAATGTTATATATTTTGGGTTGAATATGTGAATGAAGAAAGAGAAGAGCAACGAGAAGAGAAGAAATGGGGAAATGTAAGAAAGTGTTTCGGGGGTATAGAGACACTTAGAGATATAATAAGAGGGATTTAAAGAGGTCAAGGACCACAGGAGAGGGAGAGGAGAGAGCAATAAACCTAGACAATGATGTAATGGGAGAGAAAGAGATTTTATAACCTCTAACCAAAATGTTTTAAAGTAATTATATTTCTTTTATTTCATCTATATATAGCCACCTAGTGGCTAGATGTGAAATGAATATGGAATATTATAAGCGGTTTTATTCTATAGTCAAGATAAGTAATCGATTTGTTTTACTAAATGACCATTGAAAAATGTATATTTTAAAATTAGTTTGGATGTACACTACAACTTATGCAATATAATCGGATAATTTGTGCATTTTTATTTCTAACAAAATAGTGACTGTTTTGTGATAGACCTTTTAAAAAAATTCTTACAAGCTAGTTGTAAATTATCCTGGTTTGTAGACAACTGTATCAATTTACATAAAATTTTGATGGAGAGTCAGTTCAATTTTTAAATATCAATTTAGTAAAAAATCAAATAATGTATTGAAACCATTGAATATAATATAACTATGTTGAATAATGGAGGAGGGTTTGGATTTTAAAATGGAGAAAGAGAAGAAACAAAAACTGTGTGTTCCCAAAGCTGGTGTTGAAGTTGAAGTGGGATTTAAGAGAAGTGTTCCATGTTGAGCTAACAATGTGGCCCTTTATGTGCATGTCACTAAAAGGCAATACCATGTGATGACATTGACTTTCTATTTTCATTTTCATTACAATCACTATATATTGGGTTAATATTAAGAACTAGAGCTAGTAACTGATCCAGAAAGTTCGTAGTTAATCATCTTTTAAAAAAAAAAAAGATTGAACATATATATCTTCCATTCAAGATTTAATACTTTGTCATGTATGAAATGTCAACATAACACATACACACACACACACATTTAAATAATTATACATATATTTTGATATTGAAATTATCCATAATGACTTTTTAAAAGTAAAAATCGGGATAAAAGCGCGGACTGGTTAGACCGTAAATTTGTTTACGTTCTATTTTCAATTTCCGCTGAATCCAATTAATTGCTGAAGCATTACATGAAACACAAAATCAAGCGTGGACTTGCTTCGGCCTTGCAATTGATTACCCAAAGAAAGTAGTCATGATAAGTTAGTCTGTTTCCTAATTTAACTCCTATGTTTCGGAAGCTTGAGATTTAGTACACTTGATGCTAAACGTCATACATGTCCCATGTGGGTTGCTTAAGATCTCGGATTATGCCTCCTCAGATTCTTAATCATGATTACCACGGGGACACAAGGTACTTAATTATGTCCTTTGTGTGTGCATTGTTTACATAACATACAAAAGTGTCAATAAATTAGTAAAAAACTATTAATTAATTATTAAATTTAATCAACTGAACCATGTTTTCTCTTCCAAGCACAAAGGTGTTGGGATTCACATTCCCAACAAAAGGAACATATCTACCAAAAAATTACTATCACAGATTTAAAATCAAGGAGAAGTTTGGTACTTATTAGTAGCTCATAGTAATCTTCGAGCTAGATTAAAATTTCTCCAGGACTTTTTAAAACATTTAGATAGTTTAAGCATTATTTTCTTTTTATGATTCAGAGATTAAAAGAACCGTAAATAAATTTATCGTTATTTATTTAAAACAATAGAGGGTGGGAAACATGTTAGTCTCTTTTCTTCCTAAAATTTACATATTATTGCATTTGAATGTAGATTATGACATGGCTTGATGAGAGAAACATGCCAATCAACATTTTCAAACTAATTTGATTTATCTATGGTACTTCATGGGGACACCAAAGTATGTGATTGTTAAAGCATTGCTTGCCTAAGCTTCACATCACATTGATTATTTTTGTACTAATATGGTTGTTTTATCCTCTATTTAATGTAATGCTTTAAGTATTAAACACATTTTAATTGATTAAAGATAAACTAATATTTATAGACTATATAATTGTGTTGAATAGGCGAAATTGATTTTCAGTTGTTATATATAGGTGACTACACCATTGTAATACATAGAAGATATGTTACTTTAAAGTTTCGAATAGTAATAGCAGAATAATTGGCATGAAACGAACGCCATATGTGGGATGAATGGAATAAGTGCAAGTATTTTGGAAAACAGTGTGAAACAACAAAGAAAAATTAAATGGTGATTTATTTTGGTTGGGTATAATAAAAACAAAAATTATATTTTGAGTGATCAAACCGAAAAAAAACAAATCTTAATTTTCTAGAATAAAATTAAAAAATGTATATATTGTCTTTGTATTTCAGGTAAATTATGAACTTTGCCTATAATTTTTCTATTTCTGAATATAGTTTTTGATAATCAAGTCCATCAGTCTATTTGCAATGTAAAATTAAACTCATAATTTCACTAACAAAAAAATCTCTTTCAACTAAATGAGTCGTCTTTGTTGTACTACTGTTGTCTCTAACAATATTGTTTTTCTTACAGGATCAAGTTTTTCAATATACAATTTGTTTTATATGTAAATATTGGTGTTGTAGCACATATATATGATGACATTGACCAACAAAATGAATTAGTCAACCGTAAATATACATATTGTGTATCCACCGAAGATATAAAAATGAAGAGGCTTGTTTGAAGAGGTTTGTTCCTCGTATCCGAAAAGAAGCTAATCACTAGGCGGGAGCAAGTTTTGGCTCTTCTTTTTTTACCTTCAAACTTGAATTTTAAACAGTCTTTTGCCATTATAGCTTTTGGATTTGGTTGACGCAGCCAAACTCGTGTTCCACCATTTTTTTTTTTTTTTCTTTTTTTCCTTTTTGTTAACTTGTTCCACCTTTTCTTCCTAATAAGAGTTTTGCATTTTCAGTGAAAAAAAGAACAGAAAAATCAACTATCGAAACTCCCTCTATTCTTTTGAAAAACAAGGCAGCTAAATGTGGACATTCTGTATATATACCAATATATATATATATCATATATGTCTATATTATTTATATATAATTTTTTAATTAATTGCAAAGGGAGATGTAACATGTTAGTCCATGTGGGTTTCGCGTACTAGATGTTAGGCCTCTTAGGCTCCACGATGTTTTTATGTCCAACGATTCCTTTTGATTTTTCCTAGCAATTTTGGTCCATTTAAACATAATGGAACAATATAAAAATAAAAATTTTGGAAGCCCCTTGAAGTATATAGTCAAGGGTTTAAAATCTTTTACACCAGATTTGGGGTTCAGTTCCCAAATAATATTATTTCTACAAATTAATGAATACAAAACTTATCGAAAGTTTTAAAATGTTGTAGGTATAATCGTTTTTTTCGATCTCGTGTGTTATGGAAGAACCGTCTATTATAGGTATGGTGTACATAGAATCGTCTGACATAAATTTGTGTGTTGCAAAAAAAAACTATGTCGTAGAGTCGCTGTTCTCTATCTTAATCGCATATGATGCAGGTTGTTGAATTTGATCGATTAATTCAAATATTTCAAACGATGATGTAACAAAATAAAAAGAATTTTCAATTATAAGGTTATTAATAAATAATGAGAAAAGCAGCTTTATGCAATAATTGAATTTTCCTATGCAACTATTGTATCATATATAATTTGAATTTTCGTAGTTAGGTTTACGCTGCGGAATCAACGTCGTAGTTTAGGCTTACGATTTTACTACAAAATGCGTAATAATAATAAACAGCATGCTATAATAGTGGTTTCAACGAGTCATCTATACGTCTCGACTTTCTTATAAGTATAATACTGTAAAATGTAATAAACTGAAAAAAGTTTGTTTTCACGAAATGATATTATGCCCCGACAGAATACTTAATGATGTTTTAGCACACTTCACCTACCTATAGCTTTACTCACAAACCGATTGGTCAATTTTACCTATTATAATTGGTATAACTCCTACACCGACTTCCTTTTACCAACGTTGAATGTGACACATTTTAAGATGTAATTTCTAGTGTAACTGACTTTAACATCACCGAGAATTTCTTTGCAAGTCAGTACAAAGAATTTTCCGAGGAATTTTGATCTATTGGAAAACGCTTGTCGAAAATCTGATCCGTTGGAAATCGGTAATAATATAGATATCGAATCTACCACAAATTACCAAATTTCCTTTTGATTCTTGTAAAAGATATTTGTTTCAGCAGCATATATTTTAGGTGTCCCACAACCCAAAAGCCCAAGTAAGGCCCAGTATAAAGACCTTATTTAAATATCGGCCTATATTTTCGACGGTATGTAGGCTTATATTGGATTTCTTTTTCTTTTCTTGGCGCAGGCCCATATCGGTTTATGCCTGCCTTCTACATGTGTTCGTAAATTACATACTACCTATTTCGCGAAATTGTATATTATACTATTTATAGAATTAAGTGCGTATATAATTATTGTCAGAAATTTATAATCTTGTGCATTGTGTTTTTATGCAAGATAGTCTCTCTTTTTTTACATGCAAGGATAGTCTTTAAATAGCCTCATCTTTTATTTTGTTTTCTACTTCAGACTTCACTTTTTTTCCTGTATATGATGTTACGGTGATAATATGAAAATAATATAATTTGTAGTTATTTTATACGGGTTCGGGTTCGGGTTTCGGTTCGGCTCTATGGGGTATTGTATTTGTAATTTATCGAATGTGAACAAGATGTAACTTGACTATCTTTCTACCCCCAGAGGACCCATTTCAATGTGGAAAACTATAGAAGAAAACAAATTGTGATCGGTCGATCTCAATTTGAAAACTAAAACCATTTACTTAAGAAACAAATATGAGCAAAATAATAAAGTTTTTTTTTTTTGAAAAAGCAAAATAATAAAGTTGTGAGAGATATAAGGCTGTAAGTGTTGAAGTACAATGTCAGATAAGGGACCCTCTGTGTGAAACAGAGGCAATGCAATAGTCAACATCTTATCATTATCAAACCACTTTTCATGCAATCCTCGCTACACAGTCCAAATTACTTTAAAACCTTCTACATATCATATATATGCATTTCAATCACTTCTTGATTTTTTTTTATATTGTTGATCTATTACATCAATGATCAATCATATGTCTCCTCTTGGACTTTTTGTTAATTGGCCGCATGCGTAGTGTCACGGAGTTAATGACTTGAGATAATCGTAACTCATAAAATGAATTACGTTATAAAGATGGTTTTTTTTCTTGATGATTGGAAGATCGGTGCCTAAATCCAGTATAATTTTTGAAATCGTAGTTGGAAGATTCGAACTTTGATATTTAAATTTACTGGCTAAACAATAAGTTGGCTTTAGCTTGGTTGGGAAGAAAGTTGAATCTTCGTTTTCAAATTCGAAACTCTGCTGAACTAAAGAATTTATGTTTTAATCGGTATTTCCTTAAATGATGTACATGTACTATTACTTTTTTTTTTTTTTCACTAAACGATAAGAATATATACCAACTATTCAAAAGAATACAACTACCAAAAGAGACCAAAAGGGGGCTACCACAATTACAGAAATGATGTACTATTACTTATGAATCGAAAAGTTTAAAAAATCTTTTATATATATGTAACTCGTACATCAAAAAGAACGTGTATATATGGTATGTATCATGTTATATATGTAACTCGTACATCAAAAAGAACGTATGTAGCAAATAGCAATGTCTCAAAATTGATTGATATGATGTTCTGAACTGATTGATAGATATGTATAGTAAATATTACACATATAAACTGTTTGCTAAAACATGAATAATACAACGAGGGAGATTGTTGAAAATGGGAGATTGTGAGTCACATGTCTCCCCTTTTGCCTTCTCATCCTACTTATCCATTCTTCTGTGAATTAAAAAGGAAAGATTTCTTGTGTGAAAACCAAAAAAAAAAAAAAAATCACACTTTTTCCCTACTTATCCATCAATAAATAAAAACTACATAACAAATTATAACACCTCCAAACGGTTTCTTTTGTCAACTGTTAAATAAATTAAACAACTAGTACTTTGAACCAAATCCGTGGCAAGAAATCTATAAAAGTTATATAGATATATATATGATCCCAGCTAAATGAAGCAAAATACAACTTTAACATGGAGAAACTCTCCAAAGAAGAGGAGAAGAACGACCAATTTGATGGTTATGAAATTTATAGAAGAATCGAACAGTTTGTCTCAAAAGTGACATTATCAATGCTCCGCTCTTGTAAGCAATCCATAGCCTAAATGAGAGTTTCCAACTTTGCGTGGAGGTGAGTTAGACATACGATAATTTTTTTTTCTTACAAAAGACGACGCATCCAGAAAAACAAAAAACCAATGCATCCAATATTTGTTGTCAATCTTCCACAATCTATATATTCAACATTTTAAACGTCCCTTGGTTAGAAGAGAATCAAGAGCATGCGTCTTTTTAGGGTCTTTTACATTCCGCTACTCCATTATCTAGGAAACTTGGAGATTCGCTTGTCATGCCTTTTAAAAACACTTCCAGACAATTTAGTGTATAAATTGTTTCAGACAAATTTTGATGAATCCGTCATTTTTTTACAGATTTTCCTAGTTGAATATAAGTCGTAGCATGCACCATGAAGTAACCGTATTCAAACTTTAAAATCAGTTTCAAAACGGATCAGGCTAAAAAATATCAAACTTAAGTCGAGGAGGTTTCAAAACATATCGGACCATTCCACTAAAATTAGAAAAAAATATATGTAAAATCCGTTCGATCTGGTTCGAAAATGATAACAATAAATTTTAAAGCAAAACAAATACTCAAATTCAATATCCATTATAAGCAGGGATAATCAAAAATACTAAAATTTAAAACTTTGGATATCCATTCTATTCCAAAGGTATAAAGACATTCACATGTATGTATTTATATATAAATTTAAATTTTTTTTTTTATCAATTTAACAAAAAAACGGTTAAATTAAAAAAAAAAAAAAAAGAGAGCATAAAAGTGAATTTTAAATGAATATTACAAATAATAGGAAAGAAAAGAAAAGAACAAAAAAACATCAACCGCATGGTATTGTAAGCAAAACTTTTGTCGTTGTTTGATCGTTCTATTATTTCACACGATCAAAATTATGCCCAAGTTTGATCATTAATTTCCTCATGTTTCTCTACACTATAAAATATGCATATATATACAAAATACGCACACACACACACACACTACTGTAAAGTGAAAACCTAACGCACTGGACACTTGAGGTCTGTCAGTGAGTGTGGGGACATGCGAGTCCTTCCCAATGCTGCTTCACGTTCAATCTATTTCTTTATTTAAAAGTTTATACTCAAAATTTTAGTTTAAAGTTGTAATGATAACACTAACACAGTAACACTTTCCATAAAATTCATAACTCGATTCAGCTTTTCCTGATGTGTTCATTACTTTTACGTGAGATGCTTTTAGTTTTATGTGCTGTAGCCTCTAGGTAAAAAGTATATTATCCTTTTTTAATTGATAACTTGTTCACTAACATATGCCATAAGAATTATTATTTTTTTCTCTTTTTAATCTTCATTCATAGTCAGTCCTATCCATTCTGCGTCAAACTCAGTTCTTTTTATAAATTTTACAGATCCTTCGGTGCATTAAGCGTCGGTGTCTTTTGAAAAAATAAATTACTTACATGTATTATGATCGCATGTTTTGGTGACAATCAGATCCACGAATTATTTAAGTTTTTTTTTCTGATTTAAAACAAATTTTAAGAAATTATGATGATATTTTCTAAATTTTAAAAATCAATATACAACCTCAATATTTGTAGCATCGATCATTACTAAAAATATTAATTATTAAAATTCAATATGAAATCTTTAACATTTATAATTGAATTTCGGTTGACAAAAAAAAATTGAATTTCGATAAATATATATAATAAATTTCATAATTTACTTATAAAACATGCGAATCATACTACCTACAACATGACATATGCAAATCGTATATAAAACTTATAAAATCCAATTTTGTAGACATACATACATATTGTTGGTAAAACAAAAGTCCAAACTTTTAATTGGTATAACCCGCAAGTTTTCTACCCTTATTTTATTTATTGATTAGAAATTAAAAATTTTACAAGAAGATGTGGTCTTTGTCTTAAAAGGAGATTTGAGAAAACCACATGCAAGGCAAATAAAAGCAAAGAGATCCAACAGATAGAATAAGAGCTTCACAGTTGGCTTCTTTGATTTGTTTTTATTTTCATATAATTATTGAACTTTATGTCCACACACCAAATAACAAAAAATTAATGAAAAAGAACTGAATAATTCAAGTACATCCGTTCGTTTTCATCACCCCAACAATTAGAAGATAAATATAATATCACTTTTTTTTTTCTTTTTTTTATAATATCACATTTGAGTATACACTAATGAGTTGCACTACAGATATGAATCGTCTATTTCAGAAAAATTTAATCATAGAGTTTTATGTGTCTTTCCATAGATGATCATAAACCGATCTATATGCTCATATCTTATCTAATACCAATAATACATGTGAAAATTGGCGCGTAAAGATCACCAACACTCACAAAGAAAATGTTCAAACTCATTCCAACCGAAAGCTCTATCGAAAATACCGGATATTATTGGAAACGTCATAAGTCATTCAATTTAGAATGTATTTACTCCGGATTTAAAATAATATGAATGTCTTATGACGTTGGTACGCTCGTGTAATGCCGGATTTACTCCCTACTAGAATGTATTTTTTTTTTCTTTTACATTTAGATGGTTAATCGTGGACTCACTCTAAGACCACTTGACCGGATCAGACCATGCCTGATCAAACCATGTCCGGCCAATTTTACTTACAAACCGAACGTTTTTGCGAATTATTGATGAACCAAAATATAGGAGGCAGAAAAAGGTTTTTTTGAGGCATAAGTTAAAAACATAACGAAAACATAGTTGAGTCTCGTGTCCCAGAAGGGGCACATAAGCCTAAGCTTCTGCCGAAAAAAAAAGAGAAAAAAACTTAAAGAACTTTCATAAACACTCAAAAGCTTCATTATCTACACCTATTCATATTATCATTAATTCATTATAGTCCATAGAAACCTCCCAAATTAAAGTTTTGATAAAAAAAATTACACAACCCCACTTTTGTTTTTAATCCATCAAGCTTCAGATCCTATGCGTTTGAAGCTGTAACAGCCTTGAATAGGCTCCCTCTGGTCGGCTTACGAGCTCCGAATGGCTGCCTTGCTCCACAATCCGCCCGTCTTGGATCACACCGATGCAATCAACGCCTCTTATGGTTGACAAGCGGTGAGCAACTACCACGGTGGTCCGGCCTCTCATGAGCCTTTCTAAAGCTTCTTGCAGCACGCATTCCGATTCCGCATCTAGTGCGCTTGTTGCTTCGTCTAGAAGCAATACCGTAGGGTTCTTGAGCACGGCTCGTGCTATTGCGATCCTCTGTTTCTGTCCACCTGATAACTGCACTCCTCTTTCGCCCACTGGAGTTTTGTAACCTTCGGGCAAACCACTGATGAAACCGTGAGCATTTGCGGCTCGAGCCGCGTCGATTACCTCAGATTCAGTCGCACCATCTTTCCCATATGCGATGTTGTCGAAGATGGTTGCTGCGAAAAGAGCTGGTTCTTGTTGAACAAGACCGATTTTCAGCCTTAGAGATTTCAGGTTTAGCCGACGGATGTCTTTGCCATCAATCATGACTTTTCCAGCAAGCGGGTCGTAAAACCGCTCGATCATCGCGATCACAGAACTTTTCCCCGACCCACTCGCGCCGACAAGAGCTTGGCTATGTCCCGCTCGGATCCTGAGGTTAAAGTCCCTGAAAACCATGACGTCGGGTCTTGAAGGATATGCGAAATCCACATGCCTGAAATCAATGTCTCCACGGATTGTCTCGACCGGATCAGCATCAGCATCGTCCGGGTCAATCCTGGTTTGCCTATCTAAGACCGAGAAAACCGAACCAACCGCTTCACCTCCCCGGATGATTTCAGGAGCAAGACTGACAGTTTCAGCAACAGAGTTTGCAGTGATGACCAAAACCACAAAGACTTTTATCACTTTGGAGAAGGTTGACTTGCCTTCGCTCACAAGGTGGGCACCGTACCAGAGGATTAGAGCCTCGGATCCATAGAGAGCAAGCTGGGAGAGGCCAAATAGGAAACCCGAGGTTTGACTTCGGTATAAGCTTCTTTTCTGAGGGACACGGAGCTCGTGACAGAACAAAGAGAGGATTTTGCTCTGCGCATTGAAGGCTGCTACGGTTCTAATGTTGCTTACTCCTTCACCAGCAATCATTGAAGTCTTTGCATGAGCCTTGGCTGTGTCTCCGGCAAAGCCCTTGAGAGATAGTTGCTGCAACATACATACTTATTCATCAGAACAATTATAGACGATAAATAACAGTTAGGTTTTAAAATTTTAGATTGGCAATCAACAGTCTAATCTTAAAGTCCTGTTTTTTTCCACTTTCTTAATCTTTTGAAAAGTCCCCGGGAAAACATGAAGCAGAACCATTCAGTTTATCACAAATGCAAAATTTCAAGCCCATCAATAATAGTGCAAGTACATTGAATCTCTTTGTCCTTCTGTGTGAAATCTATTGATAGATTTCAACTATAATTAGATCACGGGTGGGAATCTTATTGAGATTTTCAACAATGTTGGTGATATCTAAGCAAAGTTCTGAAGCTTGCAGCTAGTAAAAACAAAAACTTTCCACAACCTAATGTACCAATCAAAGAAACACAAGCAAACATTGACCATTGGTGGACTGTTAAACACTGACACTCTGACACACACACACAACTGGGATAAGTAAATAAAACACTGAGACAAGAACTTTGACCAATGGAGAAAACAACAGCAAGAAAAAAAAAGAGTGGTTTTTGAAAAAGTCCATGCTCTTCTTACACAATGTCTATTAATAATTTGTTCTTGGATGGAAAAAAAAAAAAAGGTTGCAGGTTTTTTTTGGATTTTGTGTGAATATGAGAAATGATTGTATGGGTAAAAGATTAAATAATAAGAGAGTGGGATCAGGTTTCAGAGTTCAGAGAGAGAAGTAAATATGAAAGCTTAAAGTAGAAAAGATTTAGCAGAAGTAAAGCAAGAAGATAGATGCACAAAAGACAGAGGAATCTTAGCTATTTTCGTGAACACTGTTATCTATGGGCCGTACTACCAATAGAAACTATATAATAAATATTCTTCACAGATGCCCAGAAATTAAGTCTACTGTTTTTCACATTTATTGATGTGAGGGCTCCATGATCTTGACCCTTACACTATTTTTAAAAAGGAGAAAAAAGGAACTTAATAATTCTTTTATGATTATTATTGTAAAAATAAATGCACTCAGAAGAAGAAGAAGAAGCACGTGCAGGCAATGGGATGTGTTGCCATGTTCTATAAAGTTTTGAACTTTTGCAAAAAAGAGATATATAATAAATAAAAACTGGCCTTTTGTCGTTTTTTCTGGAGATCATAATGGTGAATGCAAGATTCTCATAGATCCAACAAAACTCACAAATTTTAAAAAACAAAAAAGCTACTTACTCTTTTACTTAATTAAGTTTTGATGTGCAGACTCAATGAGACCATAAACCTTTAAGATTTTTAATGATTGGATGCATATAGATGCAAGCAAACAATTGAAATTGAAAGATGAATATTGAAGATTTGAGTAAAAAGATGAGATTTTTTACCTGAGCAAAGTTAGCAAGAACCAGAAGTGGGAATGTGCCTAAGATGAGAAGAGAGACTCTCCATTCTACTATGAAGGCAACTATGAAGGATGTGAGAAGTGAAGTCATGTTCTGCAGAATCACTGAGATTCTCTCGGCTATGGCAGATTTAACATCGGCTGCATCAGTAGCTAACCGTGCAGCAATCAGGCTCGAGTTGTGTTCATCCTCATCGAACCAACCAACCTCGTTCCTCAAGATAGCTAATAAGAACAATCAAGAAACCAAAAAAATCAGAAATGAAACAATATTGTCAGCAAATTCAGGAGAAAAATTCAGATTTTGATAAGTACCTGAGAGCATCATTCGTCGTACTCTTGTTGTAAGGTTTTCTCCCATGATGCTAAAGAAGTAATGTTGGATCAAATAAGCGCCCACGGCGTAGAGACCAGCACCAATGTAGATGAAAACATACTCTTTTGTTTTTCTCTCCATTGAATCATAGTCTGTGTAGTAGAAGACTTCGATCATATTACTCATCACAATAGCAAACGTAGGACCGATAAAACCAGAAAGAATCGAGCCAACTGCTCCCATGATTGAGTAAGGCCATTCCGGGGAATTAAGTTTGAGAAGCCTGTAGAAGTAGTTTTGAGGCGCACGAGTCTTTCGATCCGTCTCCGCGTTTGAAATCATCTCTATCCGACCATCAGCTCCAGTGCTGTACGAATAGCTCAGATTCCTCAAACTTCCTGATCTTAAGCTGAGTGATTTCGTTGACAGAGAATGGCTCAAACGGGTTGAACGGGTGCGACGGGTTGATGGGTTTGAGAAATCCCGAGTACCCACCATCTCTTGAAACCTGATGAGGGATGCGTAAGCACCGGATTTGGCAATGAGCTCTTCATGTGTTCCAGTTTCAACAACTTGGCCTTGTTGTATCACCGCAATGGAATCGACATTTCTTATGGTGCACAGACGATGAGCAACAACCACGGTGGTCCTCCCCACCATGACTCTGTCTAAAGCTTCCTGAACAATGCTCTCAGAGCTAGCATCAAGAGCACTTGTAGCTTCATCTAATAACAGAATCTTTGGGTCTTTCAACATCGCCCTAGCGATTGCGATCCTCTGCTTCTGTCCACCTGAGAGTTGAACACCACGTTCTCCAACCTAATTGCAATCAGCAAAAAAAACAAGAAATTAAGCACATGGTCATGACATTTTCTTAAACACATCATCAAATATCATCAATTAATAAGTGATACCTGTGTGTCGTAACCTTTTGGAAGCAACGTAATGAAGCTATGCGCGTTCGCAGCAGAAGCAGCAGCTTCGACTTCAACCATTGTTGCATCGGGCTTTCCATATAGTATGTTCTCAAGTATGGTGGTGGCAAAGAGCGCAGGTTCTTGATTCACAAGCCCGATTTGTTCACGCAAAAACTTCAACTGAAGCGTCTTTATTTCAACACCATCCAACAGAATTTGCCCTGCTCATCAAGAAAAAACAGAGTTATTATGATCTAGTCACTAACCAAAGACTCGGATAGAAAGAGAAAGTTTTCGATCAAATTACCGTTGTTAGGATCATAAAATCTCTCTATGAGGGAAACAACAGTACTCTTTCCAGAGCCACTGCCACCAACTACAGCCACAGTTTTCCCAGAAGGGAAAAAAATAGAGAAGTTTCTGAAGATGATAACATCAGGCCGTGAAGGATAACTAAAAGTCACATCTTTAAACTCAATGTTTCCATGAACTTGGTCCAAGCATTTTCCGTCCAACGGGTCTTGGATTATCGTTGGTCTCTGGTTAATTATCTCCATCAACTTAAAACCAGCCGCTTTACCTTTGCTAAACGCCCCAAGATTGGAGAAAGATTGTCCCAAGCTCCTAAAACAACAGAAAAAAAAAGAAGTCACATCCAATCCAAGTATAACAAAACACCTATTAAAAAATCACAGATTTTTGTTTCTTACATTCCACCAACAATGGCAGAGAATATAGCAGTGAATGCCTTTCCTCCATCGGTTGTTCCGCTCCGGATGAAAACGCCGGCATACCAAAAGACCAGAGCCCATGACATACAAGCTATTCCATATGTACATCCTAAACCCAATCCTTTAGCCATCCCGGCTTTATAACCGAGCTTAAGCGTATACTGAATCGCATCCGAATACGAGCTCAGGGCCTTGCTCTCTCCAACATAAGAGTAGACAGTTCGAACTTGAGCAATTGCCTGTAAAATTCACCCCAAAAAAGAAAAAAAGTTAACCCTATATTTGGTAAATTTTGATCAGAAGATAGAAAAAATGTAATGATTGACTTAAGATTTGACCAAAGAAAAGTGAAAGTTAAAGGTTTAATTAATGAAATCACTGTTTTAGTCCTTGTGGATTGAATGAGAAGTAAGAGAAACATAATCATTCGAGAGATCAAGTACAAAGAGCAAGCCTAAGAACAGTACAAAGCATTACGTCGAACAGTTGGTGATCAATAAAAAAATATAACAAAGAAAATATTATCTTTACCTGCTCGGCAATAACGCCGGCGTTGGCATAAGATTCACGGCTCTTCGAAGTGATTCCGGTGAGCGTGTAAGCGTATAAACCGCCGGCGAAAGCGATTCCGGGAATCACCGCCACACTCAACAAAGCTAATCTCCATGCGGATACAAACCCAACCACAAGCCCCGCCAAAAACGTTGACAGGTAATGTATAAAATTCCCAACCTGAGAGATATAAGAAAAGAAAAATTGAATTTTTTTCACCTACTCTGATATTAAATCACCTCATCTACAAAAAAAAAACCCAGAAACTCCAAATAGATAACAATAATAATACGCGGGTCCCAGCGCACGTTAACTCGTGCTTGCTAACGTGCACAACATAAACAATACGACAGCTACAAATGGAAAAACCATCTTCTTCATCCCCCACCCACCTGAGGCGCACGATAATTGACGGTTTGCTAACGTAAACGGGGCAAAGCTCTGATTGAGATTGATCAGAGAACAATGGGACCCGCCGGTAAAAACCACCAATACTAGATTTTGGATGACCCCGAAAATACAGAACATGTATCGTACAATTACGGAACGGCTAAATCACCCAAATTGCAAAAAACCCAATAAAATAAAAGAAAATTTTTGTTACCTTCTCGCTAATGGCGTCTTGAACAAGAAGAGTATCGGTGGAGACACTGAAGACAATGTCACCAGTTCTTGCATCGGTATCGAAGAATCCAACGTCTTGTTTTAAAACAGCTTCAAGATATTTCTTCCTCAACGCAGCTACTTGCCTTTCTCCAGAATACATCCAACATGCAATCTCTGGAATTTTTTTGTCAGAAAAATATTAGTATAAATTTAAAATTAAAAGAATCTCTTTTCAAGCGTAATAAATGTGAGAGAGATGCCGATTTGATGACGGCTTAATCGATACGGACAAAGTAGGAGTCCATGAATCACGTGGACTCGGCTTATCCTTAATTTCTTTTCTTTTTTTCAATTGCAAAAATTAAAAATTGAATAATTTCTGTTTCTGGGTTTATACTTTATTGATTGAAGCAGCAAAAAAAAAAGGTTGGATTTTTATTGTTATAGTTGAGAAAATTAAGATATTGAATTTTTTTTTTTTATCCTATCATATAATGCGATTTCTGTTTCTTGGTTTATTGATTGACGAAAAAAAAGTAGAAAATTTTATTTATTTTTGTTGATGAGAAAATGGACAAACCTGCGTATGAAGAGATGCAAACCACCAAACCCAAGTAGACGAAATACAGAGCATACTGCAATTTTCCGACAGAAGAAAACAGATCAGATCTTGGATCTAATTTTTATAATTAAAAAAAAAAGTAAAAGAAAAAGGAGGGATTTTGATTTTACTTTGGAGACTTCATGGGTCATTTGGTGTAAATCCATCTGGTTTTTGCCGAATCCATTGACCATCTCACCGAAAAGTAAGAAGAAGACAGGCATGGAGGAGCCATGAATAATGGCGCCAAGAGAGCCAATGCTCATCAAGAGATAATCGAATTTATCGGCGAAAGAGAAGAGCTTGAAGAACGGTAAGCTCTGTTCTTTCTTCTTCTCCGCCTCCGCCGGCGGCACAGCCTTCGCATCGGCCGCCGTAGCTGTAGCCTCAGACATTTGATTGGATCCGAGCTGTTGGGTGAGGAAATAGGAAGAAGAAACGAGTTAGAGACGAGTTGGCTCAGAGAGAAAAGGAGATCATCGGTAATGGAGGAGAGATCCAGAGCAGAGAGAAAGAAAGAAAGAATAATGTTTGTATAAAAAGGTCTCGAAAAAAAAACTGACAATTGTTTTGTGAGTTCGATAACTCTTTACGAGTGTCTTGTTAGGAAGTGATGAAGTTAACAAAAAAAAAGGGAAGAGAGAGAATGAGAGAGTGGAGAAAGAGGTGATGTGTATTATATAGAGAGGAGAGAGAGCAGAAGTGTTGAAGACCAGTGGTCAAAGGACTATAACATGGAGAAATGAGATAGAGAGATTCGTATGTATGCTCGTGGAGTGGGACGGTAATATTGCGGTAAGAAGAAAAATGCAACTGAAAATAAGGCCATTTGATATAAATTACTAAGGGGGTGTATTGGATTAATAATTTGGGAGGATTTTAAATTTTTAGAAAATCTCCATTAGTTATTTATAAAAATTCATTAAAATCTTATAAGATTTGTTGGGTTGATCAATTTTTGTTGATGTTAAAATATAATTGGTAATTTCCTTAACATGATGTCGTATTCAATTAATAGTTTTGAATACAAATCCAAATTTGGTGTAATTCAATTAGTGGTTTTGAAATACAAGATAGACTCTATTTTTTAAGGAATATGCAAGTAGAACTCTAGTCAAAATATAAAGATACAAAAATTTAGTTGAATTTTTCATTTCAAAAAAAACTTGTAAAAATATTTTAAGATGTATAATCCAATAAAATCTTTGGAGATGACGAATTTTGGTTTTTTTCCTAATAATTTTTAAACAACATCAAATAATTTTGTATCGTCACATTTAGATAACTAATCTACATTTTATTGACTCGAATTAGTGGATATGCCAATCCGCTATTTTTTGGAAATAGCCTAATATTATTGTTTTTAAACTAAGTTTTAATTTACTGAAATATCCTAAGTAAAACTCAACAATAACCTAAATATCTATTCTATTTTTTTAATAAAATTAATTATGCTTCTGTTGTGTAACAATAAATTTGTTCTTTGACTCAAAACCCAAACAGTAACATTTATTAAAAACTGAAATTCACTTCTGATCAATAATGAACTTAATTGACCTTTCATTTTAACCAAAGAATATCTTACTCCTACGGTTCCATTATTATAATGTTTCTATATAAAAACTATAACTTAATACTGATTAGAATCAACTTAACCAATCATACATGATATTACAAAATACTAATAGTCACAATATATCGAACAAAGAAAAAAAATCAAATAAAATAAAACAAACAAAATCTCTAAAACATTTATAAAAAAAAAAGAACGGAAGGAGTACAAGATTTATTACGCATGGGATGTTAGAATTTAATCAAAGCTAAAGAAAAGCACACGATATTTCAGAGTTTATTAAATAGCAAAGGAAATGTAAACAAGAGAAACATGAATACAGCAAACAAAACAACGATGGAAAATATTAGTGAGAAAGGTTACTTGTTATGATCATGCAATCATTTGATCTTTTACTTAAAATCCTAACTATGCAAGACTGCAATCTAAACCAATCTTTGCTAGAGCCTAGAGGTTGTAATATCTATCTCGGTTACCTAGGAACACCGAGGCTTAGCTACGCATATCTAAACATCGACATGCATTTTAAATAGATTTGTTATTTTTTTACATGTTATATCACAATTACCATCGTTATAATATATTATCCAATTTAATGGTTTTGGCATACATCAAATGCGATTTCTATTATTTAAAAAAATTATATATTTTTATCTATTTTTTTATCTATAGAATTTGCGTTTATGAAGTTTAATCCATCTTTTTATCACATCGCGCTATATTTGTAACTAGATGTTTTGATATAGAAACTTATATTCGATGCTACATTCACTACGAGATATTAGTCGGGTGACAAAATCCTGCACTACAAAAAAAGAGTGGTTTTACATCATTTATTTTTTTTATTTACATTAATTATAAATGATGTAAATTTACATCACTTAAATAAATGACTCTGAAAGTGGTGATGCAAATAATTTGCATCGATTTATTAATAACTGATGT
>OVAY01001707.1:0-25592 GCA_900406395.1 Kernera saxatilis | reverse complement strand
ATTTGCAAGAGTCCCACAAGTATTATTGTCTAATTGATGCTAAGATTGTATTTGTTTGAGAACCTTGTGGAATAACTCGTAGTGTGTCTAAAGTCCCCAAAAAATTAGATGGTTATTTATATGTGAGAGACTTTGTCNTAGATGGTTATTTATATGTGAGAGACTTTGTCTTTTTGTAAAATATTAAGTTAATTTGTCTTTTTGTTGGTTAATAGGAAATTAAGAGATATTACCTTTATTTTTTGTTAGTTAACATTTTTTATGTTGATTTTTCTTTTTCATTTTAAGTTAATTTACCTTTTTGTTTTTAGTAAAATATTAAGTTAATTTGTCCTTTTGTTGGTTAATAGAAAATTAAGAGATATCACCTTTATTTTTTTTTTAGTTAACTTTTTTTTTATGTTATTGTTTTTTTGTTAGTTAACATTTTTATGTTGATTTTCTTTTCTTTTTTTTGTTTTTTTTTAAGTCGATTTTCCTTTTTTATTTTTGTTCTATTATTGTCGTAATAAATTTATGTTAAACGATGACATGGACCAATAGAATTCAGTTTAGGATGACGTGGACCAATCGAATCGAGTTTTTTAAATTCTAGGTGGACACCTTTAGAAGCTTATAACTTCAACTTTTATATAGTATAGATTATTTCCAAATTATTTATTTATTTATTGCGCTTCCTTAATTAGAATTGCAAAAATTATAAAGATTCTAAGATCTTTGTTGGGATTACCAAAAGAGACTGCGTTTATTGCCGGTTTAGTAAAATTAAACTAAATTCGTACATTGACTCCACAATCTTTTTTGTTGAATAAGAAGAGGATAAGCTCGAAGGATGACATCCTCTCGACGTGTTCTTGAACGGCCTCAGCGATTGTTTCTACCTTTTGGATATCGACTTCATCTCTTCCGGCGGCATCTTTGATCAAGTTCTCGATGCAGATGCAAAACTTTTCTTCAGCCTTGGTTGTCTTCCCAACCACCAAGACATTCCATTTCTTGTTCGCCATGTTCGGTTTCAACCTTAGAATGATAGAGAATATTGTTAGAATGATAAAGTAATATGGGGATCTTCTGAAATTTATAGGAAGAGTGGGATAGTGCACCATGATTCATGAAAAAGTAAGAAAAAGGATCAAAAGTTTAGTATATATTTCTAGTAAAAATAGTTGTTATGAAATGCAATTTCAAGAAAACGAAATACATATAAAGTATGGATTTTTCTATCATTGGAATGTGAGTTTACTAAGATGAGAAATCATTACTAAATAGAAAAAAAAATTTGAAACTAAATACATTACAAAAAAATGCTATACGTCCTCAGTCCTCTTCTATGTAACATGTCATAATTGTTTATATAAACTATCAAAACAAATTTTAATACAATATATGTGTGTATATATATTCTATAAATTAACTAGATATATTTTAGTATCCAAAAAGGTGTCGTTTTCCCCATCCAACAAATTCATTTAATAAAAAAAAAGCTATAAAATAGTTAAAAATAAAATAAATTATTCATAACATTGATGTCGATTTTCGCATTCGTATTCAATTGTGCTGTTGGTGAAAAAATGATATATTTTTGTTACTTGGCTTGGGCTTCATACTCTTATATATTTTCATAACATTTTTAATTAGTTGAATTAAGAAAATCACAGGCAAAAGAGCTAACCTTGCTTTGGGTTGGGCATCGTTATCTGCTACTTGCGATTGGCTTCAGGCACGGCAGAGTCAACAGCAGTGACGGTTCCATTATCGGGACCAGTACTGAAAGAAGAAAGCTTTGAAAACGAATATTTCAAGTATCCTCTTCCAAACAAAGAAAGAAGAAGAAGAACTTGCTCAAAAAAAAAAANCCCAAAAAAAAAAAAAAAAAACAAAGAAAGAAGAAGAAGAAGAAGAAGAAACCTTTCTCAAAAAAACAAAGAAAGAAGAAAAATGGAGAAAAGTAACCCCAACGGTGAGGATTATATTAGTAGATATTTCAAGTAAAAGAAGTTGCTGTCTTAGTTTTTGATTCTTCATTTGTTATGAAATGTAATTTCCCTATAAAACTTGGAGAAGAATACAAAATACACATATATATATATATATAGTATAGATACTTTTTTTTTTGTTAAAAATATATAGTATAGATACTTCTATCATTTGAATGTGACTTTAAGAAGATGATAACTATTTACCAAATAAAAATTTGTAAATAAATACATTAAAAAATGCTATAAGTCCTCTTGTCTGGAACATGTCATAGTTATTTATATAAACTATCAAAACCAAGTTTCATACAATATATATATATACTATATTGTAACCATGAAGCCAAGAAATTAGACAAAAATTGGACCCAAAAAAAAAAAAAAAACTATAATTACTCTTTCTTTCTGTTTCGCTTCTACAATTCTGTTTTTTTTTTTTCCAATTCATTGATAAAGGTTTTGTAATTGAGAAAAACAAAAACTGAAACAGCCAATGTGGTCTTTTTCTCTCTTTTTTGTGTTTATTGTTTCTATATATTTAAAGTTACATTCTTCATTTCTCTCCCTTTTGGATATTACATGGACAAGGATCTAGATAGTTAGTCTCTAAATAAAAACAAAAAGAAGAAAAAAATCTATTTAATAAGTTGAATATGCCTTAAATCTATTAAAAATTTTGGTGAATAAACTACTCGACCATTATACTCATTTTAAAAATATTAATTAAATTTTGATCTGGAACCTTTTAGTTATATTAAAAAAAAATATTACAAATATTTGTATAAATAAATCAACCGGGCATGCCCATGCTACTTTGTTGTTCACCTTCCATGAATAGCATATGTATAACATTTTTCTATCATGGACCCACAAAGAGAATTGGAATAGAAACTTTCCCTAAAAAGAGAAGAAAAACAATAATTAAAACTAATGGTGATGATGAGACTTGCAAGCTACGAATTGACGGGAAACAAAATTAATAAATGAGAAATGGTCTTCATCAATAGGCCAACTTGTTTTTGCAACAATCCAACTAAAAAATATTTTATTGTGTTTTACACAAAATATATGATGATGACTTATTCCTACACTAGTATTCAGCCCGTACTATGTACCGGAAAAAAAGGCACTTGTTTTTTTTTAAGTCTGTATTACATATACGAACATATATTATGTTTTTTTGATAAAGAATATATTTAATTATTTTTTATAGTTAAATTTCTTAAACATTAAATTAATGCATTTAGTTGGATATATAGGTTTTTTTTTAGAAAATTCTATAGTTTAAAAATAATAAACATCAACTGGACAAATATTTCTTTCTAAATTGTGAACAGCACTTTGAAATTGAAGATTGAAATAACACACGTGAGTTCATTAACAACATTTGTTCACATTGTTGAAGAGGGGAAGGGAAGTGGAGAACATAGAGATCGTGGGGAAGAAAAAATTGATGAAGTAGCCAGATTTTTTTTTTTTTTTTCTGTCGAAATAATAGATGAAAATTTGTAGTAAAAAAACTGAAAATGCAGAATTTAAGATTTAAAACACGTGGCAGAAGGAGAATGATGCAGTTAATTGTGAATTGACTTGTGATTTATTATAATTAGATATTACTAAAATTTTATATTTTGGCCAACGATAGTGTGATACGTTTCTACAAACTTCTCAATCATTTTTTTAGTCAAATTTTTCAATCAAATTTAATGCTTCCTTTTTAAGATTACTATTTTTTCTTTTTTTCTTCTATACTAGTATTAGTAGTATATACATTTTTGATGGGGTTTCGTTTCACTTTCTTTAGCCATTTTTTTCCTTCTCAACTCATGTATGAAATATGTGAATGTGATTAGTCGCTCAAGTGCTTTATTCTTAAGTCTTGTCGTGATGTGTTTAATTTTATTCACTTCACGATAACATGTTATTAGTACTCTTACAACAAGGGATATCGTGTGTTTGATGTGATACAGCCATGCACCCATATTCTAATTACGCCTTTCTGAAGCAGTAACGTAGAATTAGAATCTAAAAATTGTAGTGTTTAACCAATCAAAATACCAATTAACATCCTATATCACTTTATCTTTTGGTTCGAACATGTACAAAACTTAAAATTTGTGAAATAGAAGAGGATTTTAAAGAGTTACGTTCTCTTACGTCTCGTCGGAATTGGTATTCGAGATTTACCATCAACAACATTTTACATCAAGAGATTATTACACAAACATGAGAGTTTTAATACAAATGACATTCACCAATATAACGCCATTTACACATCTCATAATAATACTCTTGTGTTGTTTTCACAGAAAACTTGTGTTCTGACAAAACCTTGTGTTTGTTTCTAATCTAAATTATTTTATGTGCTCTTCTCTCTTTAAGATCTCACTTGTTTATCCTCTTAACCACCAGATCTCTCACATGAATACTCACCATTACCTAAAACTAAGCTACTCATATAGAACTCTTGTTCATGTACAATGAGTAAGAGTCAATTAATTTTATGTATTTTTCCAGCAACATGGAAACTCCCCATATTTTTATGGACATTATTGGAAAAGGAAATTAGTGATTTTTTATTTATTATAAAAGAAAAAACAGGAGCAACGAAAACCGATTTAACCCTTTTATTTTTTTTTTGACATCTACCACCCTTTTATTTTTTTTTTTGACACCCTTTTAAAAAAAAAAAAAAAAAAAAAAACCGATTTAACCCTTTTAAAAAAAATGTAATTGGACAATTGAAACCACCAATCAGAAAATTGGGGATAAATCTTTGAACACGTCATCATCACGAACACAGGAGAGGGTAATAACGTCATTTCAGTGGAATGTATCATTCGTCTTGCAAAATTTCCAGTTTTCTTCTCTACCGGAGAAACAAAAACTGTTGAAATTAGAGAGAGAAATCGGGAAAGCGATGATGAGAGAAACCAATTGATTTCTTTCTCTATCTTTTTAAAAAAATCCAGTCTTCACTTGCAAAAATCACCCTTCGTCTTCGTCTACTCTCGATTATCTTATCCTTTTTTTTTTCTTTCTTGTTTGGGTTTGTCGTTTTATGGGTAACGGAGAAAACAAGAGATTTTTGTGGTTTGTATTGCGAAGAAAATTCTAGGGTTTCGAGACTCTTCCCAGAGGTGGGTCTTCTGGGTTTTTTCTTATTTCTTCTGATTAATCTTTGGTTGGATTACAAAGTGGTGATTTTGATTATTGGCGAAACATTTCCTTGGAAATCAAGAAACTTCTAGGGTTCCTTTGAGGATTTGATAGTGTAAAGCTTTGTGAGTTTTCGCTTCAGAGTTCCAATGGCTTTTGGGTCTGAAAACGAGAGCGAGACGAAGATGGAAGGTTGGTTGTATATAATTCGATCCAACAGATTCGGATTACAGTTCTCTAGAAAACGTTACTTTGTCCTTGGAGATCATCTCCTCAAGAGTTTCAAGTCCATCTCCGATTCTAAAACCAAGGTCCCCTATTAGATTTATCGCATTGTTTCGTGTATATTCTCCATTTTGTCTTAGGATTATAAGTTTAACTTAGCAGAATCTGAATTTTGGTTTTTACAGGATGCTGGAAGAAGTGCAGTAATAGATTCGTGTATCCGTGTTACTGACAACGGAAGGGAAAGTGTTCATAGAAAAGTATGATACTTCTCGTTCGCACATCTATTCGGATGTTTGTGATCTATTTTGAATCTTAGTTGTGGAGTAATAATGGTTTGTCTTTATCACTTGTAGGCATTCTTCATATTTACACTATACAATACCTCAAATCACAATGATCAGCTCAAGGTAAGGTAATTTAAGGCTTTATTTTTTGTAAAAACTTTTTGTGATGAACATCTCTTTTCATATGTAAATGCTTCCTGTTTTAATTGATATAAAGCTAGGAGCAAGCAGTCCCGAGGATGCAGCTAGGTGGATCAATTTAATTAAAGAAGCAGCTTTAAAGGTCATATATAAAAGGCATTAAGTAACAAGTTAAGAGCTCTTCTATTTGGAGGATAGAGGTTAGAGACTGATTGTTATATGGTTTATGCAGGGTGAACCTTTTCCAGGAGATGTTTTTAACTGTTCGAGAAGCCGATGGGACTCTCTGAGGTACTTGGTTTTCCTTAATTTACTGTAATCAATGGAATACATCTCTAAGCTAACTGTTAGAAGCAATTGTTGAGCCAGTAATTCTTGTAAATTTTTACTAGTTAACTTAGCACCTATAGTGGATTTTGGTTACTAAAAAGAAAGAAATGTTTTCTAATATCAGACTGAGTAGCTCAGTTCGGGACCATCACTCAAATTCTATTGACTGGACGCTTCGGTCGTCCGCACGAGTGGATCCTGTTACGACTGATGTTGTTGCGCCTTCTCCGTGGACAATTTTCGGTTGTCAAAATGGTATGGTGCATACTCAATTGTCATTGCTTTTTTTTGGGTGGCTGGAATGCAATTAGTTTTATCATATGCTGCATGCAGGTCTTCGGCTTTTCAAAGAGGCAAAAGAAAGAGATTCTCTTGGAAGGGTCAGTATCTTCTTCTCCAGTCTTAATCTGTTGAAAAAAATTATGTTCATTGGGTTTTGGAAGAGAATCATGTTTTGATAACCTTTGCCTGACTTCATAGTGGGATGATCATCCGGCTATCATGGCTGTTGGAGTTGTTGATGGAACCTCAGAAACCATTTTCCAAACGCTTCTTTCCCTTGGACCATCAAGATCAGAGTAAGTACTACTACCACTCTCCAAATAAGCAAGCCGTAAGATATGAAGTTTTGTTTACTTCATTCTCGAAACTTTGCAGATGGGATTTCTGTTTTTACCAAGGCAGTGTGGTTGAACATCTAGATGGCCACACTGATATTATACACAAACAGTTATACAGCGATTGGTTACCTTGGTAAGCTACTCAACTTTTTCTGTCAGAGTTCGCGTCTTTGTTTGTCTTATTACTGACATGCTGTAGTAACAGGGGGATGAAAAGGAGAGATTTTTCGCTGCGGCGTTACTGGAGAAGGGAAGATGATGGAACATATGGTTTGTAAACACTCAATAGAAATAACTGTTCATTTGATTCTGCCAGATGTTCCATTAACAAGTTTTTATCCTCTTTTGCTCATTTTGTCGCAGTTATCCTCTATCATTCTGTATTTCACAAGAAGTGTCCACCTCAGAAAGGCTATATCCGTGCGTGCCTTAAAAGTAATGTACGCCTAGTTTTAAATTAAAGAAAGTTAGTTTTTGCATTTCCTTACATGTTCATTGTTGCAACTACTCATTAGCCATGTTGTGTCATTTAAATCTGATATCTCTGCCTTTTAAAGTTTCTGCACCTACCTTGGTATTTGCGGAAGCTTACTTATCTCTATGCTCTTCTATGATTAGTTAGAGAGGTTTAAAGAGAAGATACAAAGTTTTAAACCAAAGTCTTACTTCTCATTTTCCACAAAAGTCTGCTTTTGTTTCAGTGTCTCAAAAGAATATGTTGTCAATTTGGGCCAATGCCTATTGATCACTATTCTTTCCGTTGCAACTATTAGTCTTTTTTGTGTAACTAACGTTTTGAACTGCAATTTTGGATTGAGAATCAAAGCAAAATGACATTTTCCCCTTTGTATCACAGGTGGCGGTTATGTAATTTCTCCCATAGACAACGGAAAACAATCAGTTGTGAAGCACATGCTTGCTATTGATTGGAAGTCCTGGAGATCTTATCTGAAACCATCTCTAGCTAGATCTATTACTGTGAAAATGCTTGGAAGAATTTCTGGTAGTTGCCAATTCCCTTAAAGGAAATTGTCTTAGTTTTAGCAGCACTTTTATTTTATCATAACATCCTTATTGGTTGAATCAGCCCTGAGAGAGCTGTTTAGAGCAAAACATGGAAGCTTTCCTCCCAATCTGTCATCAGGGGAGTTGTCAAGAAGCGCAAGATTGAATCAGAACGAAGATGGTGTATTTGGTGATTCTTCCCTGGGAGAAAGCGAATTGTTTAAGGACATTGCAAATGAAGAGAGAGACAAATTTCCTTCAGAACGCTCTAGCCTTGTAGACTTGAACGATGGAGTGGATGAGTTTTTTGATGTTCCAGAACCGTCAGAGAATGACCATATGGATGACAGCTGGGCCTCAGATTTTGATTCGGATACATACTCTCAGGTAGTAACAACATCAGACATGACTTTAATTTGCTTGGAAAGTTAAAACAATTCTGTTTGCCGATTGCAGGAATCACGCCAGCCAAAACTAAATACCGCTACGAGTTTAGTGAAAAAATTACACGATCTTGCAGGTGATCTTGAGTTTCATTGATAAATTCTGCTCCTATTAGTCGTGCCTTGCCATTTGACCTGCTTTTTAATGGTTATAATTCTTTTTCCTGCTCGAGCAGTTCAAAAGAGGGGTTATGTTGACCTGCATGAGAGGGCGAGGGAAGAGAATAGCACGCCTTGCTGCTATGGAACCACGCTGCCAACTGATCCTACTTGTGCTTTGCCTTGTAGTTGGACAACAACCGACCCCTCCACTTTTCTCATCCGAGGAAAGACTTATCTTTCAGACCAGAAGAAGGTAAAGGAAAAACAAATGACTTTTGTTGTCTTAGATGCTTTGCTTATATCAATCTATTCAATGTTAATCAATTTGTAAGCATTCTCTTCTGGTGGATCCAGGTCAAGGCAAAGGGTACCCTGATGCAAATGGTAGCTGCAGACTGGCTAAAATCTGATAAGCGGGAGGATGATTTGGGGTCCCGTCCTGGAGGCATAGTTCAGGTTCTTATAATTATTGTTTGTTCTGAGCTTTTGATAGATATTCTCCCCTCTTACTTACTATTAGAAGCTTATAAGCTTTTTAAATGCAGAAATATGCAGCAAAAGGTGGACCAGAGTTCTTTTTCATCGTGAATATACAGGTAAGAGGACAGTCCCGCGACCACAGTTTTTTTTTTTTATCCACACTTTCCATTTGTCTGTAAAAGAATCAATTAGTTGTTCAATGAAATAATAGGTTCCTGGATCAACAACGTACAGCCTTGTGCTATATTACATGATGAGCACTCCCATTGAAGAGCATCCTTTGCTAGTTAGTTTTGTTAATGGCGATGACGCATATAGGAATTCAAGGTTCAAGCTCATTCCTTACATATCCAAGGTTGGTGTAAAAGATTACTACCCCTTTTTGTTCTCTTCTGTCCAATTTATTCATTTCCGACTTGGGTTTTGCGGATGTATCAGGGCTCTTGGATAGTTAAGCAGAGTGTGGGAAAGAAAGCATGCCTTGTTGGTCAAGCCCTGGAGATCAATTACTTCAGGGGAAAGAACTATATCGAGGTAACACAGTTGGGAGGGATGTAAGATCCTAATAGGAATTAGTATTGTCTGCAAATTTGTGAATTATCAGGTTTGGATAAAGTTGGGCTCGAGCATTGTTAGTGAATCTTATTTTCTGACACACCTCCTTTGTTATTTTCAGCTGGGCGTTGATATTGGGTCATCAACTGTTGCAAGAGGAGTTGTGAGTCTTGTTCTTGGTTACCTCAACAAACTCGTGATTGAAATGGCATTCTTGGTACAGGTAAACAAGTGACCAATGGTGTTGTTGTTATTACTCTTAAGCCCATTTCGGTATTCTCTCGTTTACTTAGTGAAGCATTCGATCTGAGTGTGCAATCTCTTTGTTCAGGCGAATACCGAAGAGGAGCTCCCAGAATATCTTCTTGGAACCTGTCGGTTAAACCATCTAGACGCTTGCAAATCAGTTTCAGTTATTCCATAGAAGTCCTAGCAGGACCAAAGCAAAGATCAAGTATTCTTTGAAATGTACTGGATGTCATAGACACATTAGGTTATTGGTTAGTTGCTTAGGCAACTATTGATAAGATCTTGGTGATGATACTGCCGAAACTCTTTGTATAGACTTGGTACTTTTATATTTTAAACAGGATTTACTTGTAGGCAACATGTGAAGCATTGATTTTCCAATTGTTAAACATGAACCCAATACTTAGCTTCAGTGCTTTTGGATTCTACAATTGATTTTTAGTCCAGTGTTGTTATGATTTAGCATTACCCAAATGCATATAAAGACACGCCTAAGACTGTTCTAAATGGACGACATAGATTTGACTAAACAGAATCTGCCGCTCTTGCTTCATAGCTCATCGCCTGATCCATTCACTGACAGTGTTCATGCCACAATAGCCCACAACAAAGATCTCAATGTAGCCCTTTGACACAAGATTCACATTGAGAAAGGCAATCATTTCAGTTTCAGACATTTGCAGGGCAAGACCTTGTAATGTTTCTTTCCTTCTCCAAATAATATGTTTGATTGTATTTCACTCTTTAGATGAAGATAAAGCTCATTCTAAACAAATGTGTAAGTTTGAATTCAAAAGAAGGAAATATTGAAACTTTATTCCAGGTTCTTCACTGTTCATAAGTTCCAGGAAACATTAACACAAATTACAGAAACAGAAAAAACCCATAAGACAGAAACTGAATGTCTCCAACAACAACTAGCTAGCAATCCTCATAAGCCTAAGAAGACTGTACAAACAAGTTAAATCATGAGCCAGAAGAGTTACTTCCATCCCTAAAAAGCTCTTCTAGCTACAATATGGTCACAACAACAATTCATGTCAGAAAAGTAGTTTTAAAAACTCATCTCAGATCAGAAGAGTTTCCTTCTCAATCCAGAATCAATGTTCCTCGATATATTGGTGAGCTTCATTGGAGCTCCAGGACAAGTATCAGGAACCACTTTAGTGTCGGTATGCCGAGAAGGAGGTGTCTTGCAACCATCAAAACACCAAATCTCAGCAGCAGCTACATTACTGTTGCTTTGTATTTGCAATGAGACAATGATTCTCAACAGATTCTGATACATAGACTCAATGATTTCTTCATCAGATACCAAAACACAATCGAGAAGACTAGGAGAATCAATCCTCATCTTATCGTTGTATTGGTTAGACAGTGGAGACAAACCGACGATTCCTCTGTCTCTCTGTGTGATTATTACTTCCTCTTCCGATAGACAAGAGTCAGAATCAAGAGACGAAGAAATCGAATCTGAGGCATTAGCGATTGGTGTTATAGGCTCTAAAGAAACTTTTTTTACTTCACATGGATCTTCTTCTTGGTCCATTTGGATTTACGAGATCTAAGCAGAAACAATAATCGTAAAAAAGGCATAATAAACCAACATTAATTGTGAATAACAGGAGAAATGACAAAATCTAATTACTGATGAATCCAAATTAGTGAAGAAATTTAGGTTTTTATTTGCAGATTAATGGAGGAGAAGAGTACCTGATAGAGAGAAGAGAGGCGTGAGTGCGTGCGTGAAGGCTCTTGTTTTTTGTTTGCGCCTTTTTTTAGGTTTTTTATTTATTTATATTGTGAGAAATGAGAAGAGAAAATTAGGTGAATCTTAACCGTTCGTTTTTTGGTGGGACCTGATATTGTAAGATCTGACGGCTCTCCTTTAACACCCATTTGCCTTTTAACACTTTGGAACTTCAGGAGTCTTTGGACTTCTCGCCAGTGACCACTAGTTGTGTGTTTGTTTGTGTCTGGTTTTATCTTTTATCGGAAATTTGTAAAGTAATTTTTCTTGGGCGAATCTTTTAAATTCAGAAAGTTTAATAATTTTTTAATTTATATGGTACTCTACTATTTTGGGCCATAAATAAAACTAAAAATCGGTAAATTAAATTAAAGAACTAAATTATCATGGAGAAAAATGGAAAAAAAAAAACATGAATTGTCCGGTCAGTTGCTAATTAATATTTGATGATAAATTAAATTTATTGTTTCGAAATAGATTTGACAAAATAATAAAATTGGATAATTGATAAAAAAAAAAAAATGAACACATAACTTAAAAATTAGAAAGTTATGGGCCGAAATCCGTACATCTCCTTAAGCCACGAGCTGTCACTCGACCTCTTAGAATTTTTTTCAAAGTACATTTCCAATCGAGTTATCGACCTATGATAAAATCAGTTTTTTACATTATAATAGTTAGTAGATCATGAACGATATTCACTGGATCTTGTTCAATTGATACATTGATGATGAACAATGATTATACAGTGATGTTTGCTTCTTACTTTTGAGCTACTCGGCTTGCCTGTATGGATGTATCTGTTTCGGTTCGATTTTGCAGCTTCTCTGTCTGATTCCTCATCTTCCAACATAACTAAAATCCAATACATCCCTTAATAATTTAATTTCTTGCCTCAGAAATACAACAAAACAATCCTTAACTCTAGATTATTGCTGGCGACAATGAGAGACAAAGAAAGGGTTTTGTCAAGACTTGTGAAGGCGAAAATCCATTACTCTTCTTCACTCGGCTCCTTGAAAGTCTCTGAATATTTTCTCGTATTCCACTATTTGCTGCAGAAAAGTAAGTAGCATACAAAGAGTTATAACCAGAAGAAAGGAGCCTGTTTATCAAAAAAAAAAGAAGAAGAAAGGAGCCTTGATTTCGGATGTTTCTTTTCAACACTAACCTGGTTTGAGGTTAGCGAAAGCTTGCTCAAAATGAACCATCCTGATTGTACGCTTATTACCGGTTGAGTTTGTTGTATCTCTGTAAGCCGCAAAACCCGCTTGTTTTACCAAAGATTTAAGATCAGCTCCACTACGATTCTCAAAACTCTCCATTCTCGCTATGGAGTTCAAATCAACACTCGGACCAATCACAACATCCCTCACCAGAGATTTCAGGATCGAAAAACGCTGGACCGAGTTTGGGAGCTGTACATAGATATGTCTCCCAAACCTGCCTGCCCTTTGAACAGCCGGGTCATTATGATAGAAGCAGAAGGTCATAGGCCAAAGCCTTGGATCTTGTCTTCTCAAAGGTAGAAGTATCAATCGGCACCTCAAGGCAAATATTTCCAACCTTTTAATTTTTGCAATTTCCTTTCCTAAATTAGTTTGAATTTTTTGTATCTTCCCTTTCATCAGGTTAACTTGAGGGAGAGAACTTAGTTTATGTCATAAATATTTGGTTTCAACAAAAGAGCTTTGGCTTTTCACTATTCTTTACTCTTATCAGTTTATGTCACTTTGAAACACTGACCTCATCAAAGAAGACTATGCATGGTGAGCACATCCTAGCACGACTAAATAACTCCCTAATAGCCTTCTCGGTTTCTCCAACATATTTGCTAAGAAGCTCTGGACCCTACACATCAACAATATGAAGAAAGAAGATCAAAACTTCAAAAGTTTTTCAGCCTTCATACGCAAAACAGAAACGATCTAAATATTTATCAGAGAAACTAGAACACAAAAGAAATTAAGTGAAAGAAAGTATGTTCCAAGGAAACCTCGACGTGGATAAAGTTGGCTCCTGCCTAATTAGCAACCGCCGGCGCAACTAACGTCTTACCACAACCTGGTGGTCCATAAAGCAAAAAACCCGTCTCTAAACAAAATTCAAATCCCTGAAAAGAATATGAAACGAAATTTTTTTCAAGAAACTTAGCAGTTAATGCCTAAGTTGCCTAAATGAGATGAACCACGTCTAAGGCATAGCATTGATTCCACTAGAGTTTGTTACACATATTTTCACTGTCTAGAGAAAGCGATATAAGACGCCCCGCTCGTGTATTCTTCTCAATTATCAAGCACTAGCTTGTCTCAAACCACATTAAGATGAAAAGAAATCAGGTCAACATGAGCTCAAGAAAACTCTTGTCCTATCATGTGTTCTTGTTTATTTGATTGATTACCTTGCATTCTTCAGGAAATTTTAACGGCACAATAACATGATGATAGAACTCCCGTCTTAGATGATCAAGGCAGCCAATATCATCCCACGTTACATTAGGGATAGTAGAGAAACCTTCTCTAGTTAAAGAAGGTTGAACCTTTTTTAGTGCTTCCTGTGGACAGCGAAACAAGAGTCAGATATAGGAACAAGCAAAAGAGCAGAACAAAGTTGAGTAAAGACTTAGCGGCGCATTTGGGGGCATAAGAGAATACCAATTTGTTTCAAAGAGATTTATCTCACCTCGAAATCTGAGGCAGTGACGAAGAGTTTCTTCCTCTCTTCCTCTGACAATGGTTGCTTCATCAAAGAATCAATATCGGTAGAAAGTTCTGATTTCCTTGAATTTATGATTTTCTTTGCTGCCACCATGCCAGCCCTCTTGGCCAAAACTTCGAAATCAGCACCAACGAATCCGGAAGTCAGACGAGCAATCTTGGAACAGTCCAAAGTGCTCTCCAGTGAAAGGCTGCGCGTTATCAAAGAGAAGATCTCTTCTCTAGCCTTCTCATCTGGCACATCGAACCAGATCTCCTTGTCGAATCGCAAAGATCTCCTCAACGCGGGATCAAGAGCGTCAGGCCTGTTGGTAGCTCCAATGACAATCACATGTCCAGGCTTTGAACCCCTGTCATCCGAGGAAAAGTTCCTCTCTTCTTGCTTAAAGAGCATATACTTCTCATCCATACAGATCAGTAACTGTGTCACAATACGCGTGTCCACACTCTTCTGCTGATTCTCCCTCTTTGATGCAATTGCATCAATCTCATCGATAAATATAATAGAGGGTGCAGTTCTATAGGCTTTAGAGAAGATTTCTCTGATATTCTCTTCTGATCCACCTAGATACAAGGGAAGGCCAATTCAATATCAAAAGCAATCTAGAGACTTGGCATCAACATAGCAATACAAGGGTAAATGAAAGAAGAAGATAAGAGGACATACCAGAGACACCAGAAATCAATTCAGAAGCAGAAAGCATATAAAAGGGTACACCAGCTTCGTTGGCGATGGCACAAGCCAGTGTGGACTTGCCACAACCAGGTGGACCATGCAGCAATATCCCAGAAAGTGGTTTCATACCAATACCTTGTACTATGTCAGGACACAAGAGAGGGAGCTTCACTTCAAACATGAGCTCATCCAAAACACCCTTTAAACCACCCAAGTCCTTAAAGGTCGGTCCTTTAACCTCAACATCATAACCCTTATCTCCCTCTTCACTAGAAGACACACCTTTCTTCTTCATCATGGAACTATTAGAGTAAGAAATGCGTAGACTATCTTCAGATGTCAATACATTGCCTGATGAGGAAGAAGAAGAAGATGATGATATACATTGTTCGAGATGCCTCTGTTTCTTCCTAGTTCCATGACTTTCCTCTTCCTTTAGGATATTTTTGACTTTGATCATGAGGACCTGGCGTCTCAAACGAGACCATCCAGTGTGCTTGGAACGGAGGTCATCTATGATCTCCTCCACCGTTAATCCCTTCCCACATGATTCTAGAACTAGACTCGTTAATCTCCGACCAGGAACTCCCCCCCGCTCAGACCTCGTTTCCCCCATCAGACAAGGGTTTCTGGGAATCAGGGAAAGGTTTTGTGGTGTGTGTTTAAAATACAAAAATGGGCCTTTGAGCCTCACACATTTAAATTAACAAGCCCGTTAAGAAAATTTATTTTGCTAATTTTGAATTATGACAATAAAAAAATCGATAAAATTTCCTGTATAAATATATTATTGTCCCAATATTAACAATGCATACATAACAAATACATATTTTAGACTTAAGTTTTATTTGTTTTTTTTTTTAATTTGAATCTCATTAAATTTATAGTGTTTGTCTTCTTGATATATATCTAGAAATCGTAAGGAAATCTAGATGTGATAATTAGTTGCTTATGTGTAACTGTTTTCGGAAAATATCATAGTATCGTCTTCGACTTCATCATCAATTTTAAATGATGGTAGTAACAAATTCTTCTAAACGGTTAATCATTGTAGACTCATGCCAAAATATTCATCGTCTGTCCATAAGACCATGTCAAACTAAAATAATGATATGCTAAAAGAATCGCCTAAGGCGCTAAGAGATTCGCTTAAACTAAGAGACGAGATTTAGCCCATCAAATTCTTAAAGAATTTTTACTGTTTCTTATTCATAAACTGAAATTTTAAAATGAAAGTTTTATATTATGTCAAATATTTCTTAGGATATATTTCCATCATTATTTAATTTATAAAATAACAGTACCATTTTTAATATAATCCAAATTTAAGATACAAAATTAATAACTTTTAGGTATTTTATATGTGAAATCTTCACTAAAAGAGATGTTTAATAGGAGAATTTCACGATCTGAACATATAACTTGTTTCCACAACACCTTTTTATAACTTTTTCAAAAAAAACACCTTTTATAACTAATTTTACCAGAGGAGGAGGTAGAACTTATTACTCAAATCAGATGTGGGAGTGATGAAGTTAACAAATCCGGTCTTTATACACGTTTAAATCCGGATATTGGGTTCAATCACACATTCTTAATGATCTTTAAACCCTTTATCTCGGCAGAATTAGAAAGTTGAAACAAGCCAAAAGCTCAAATATCAAGCACATGAACGGCCCATATCAAGCACATAAACACTAATATTACTCTATTTATAACTTTGCAATTGTATCTTCTATTCGTAGTTGACTAAGGCATGTTGTTGATTTGGATAAATTGGTAAGTTAAGTATTTTTTTTTCTTAAGGACCAATATTTAATATCCACATGTATTATGATGAAGAAAATTTCATAAAACTCGCACTTATAAATATAAATAAATGAATGAGAAACCTAATAATAGTGAATAAATTTGGTACAATTTCGTAAAATATCCCACATATATGGTATCTGATTGCAGAAAATAACAAAACAAATGTCAATACACAGGAATTTGTAAACTTATGCAAATTTTGGTAATGTTATATAATTCTTGGAAAAGAATGAAATTTAATGAAAAAAACCAATCATGTGGAAGCTAGGCAGGAGGAGACCCACATTCCCATGAGGAAACTCCATATCCATAATCATTTAAGTTTCGGTACTCCTCTCGTTATCGTCGGTGATCTATCCATTTCATTTTGAAGATTTATCATCTTTTGATTTGTTTCTAGACTATTAACAAAAGAATGATATAATATATAGTTTACAAATTAAGATGGAGTTTAGAAATTTATAATAAGAAAATAATTGAATCAGATCGGATCTTACGAGCCATCCTTCCTCAAGGCATGTCGTCTGATTTGACATGTGGGCCGTTCATGTGCTTGATATTTTGTTTCCCTCCCTAACTACTCGACACAATCATATTCTATAATTTAATATGAGAATAGCCTTTGCATTATCATCTTAAAATTGGTACAATTTATTTTCTTCGTAGTGAATTTGTAACAGCCTTATGTAGATCCGACTGGTGATAAAAGAATAAAAAAACGATAAGAGAACGATATCATCATAATAGTTTGAAGAAGTAAAAGATAGCGGTAAAACTTAAATTGTATTAGTAATTTATCATGTTCTTCTGAAAAGTAAATATTAAAATGGTACATCTCTTATAGATACAATAAAAAAGTTACTAGTCAAATCTATTATTAAAATCGTATATAGGTTTTCACAAGTTGCAAATTATAAAAAACGAATCTAAAAAATATTTGGAAAAAATTGTTAATAATTCACTAACAAAAAAGTATATCCTTAAATAAGATAGTTATAAACTAAAATAAATAAAAAAAGTTGTTTTCTAAGAAGTCTCTAAGTAAAAGATAGAGTTATGAAAATATTCTAAATTTTATAGCAAAATGTACAAAAATAGTCAAGGTTTTTTTTATTAGTTTAAAATCTAGACCCTAAACTATAAAAACTAAATTCTAAGTCTTACCAACAAAACCCTAAGCCTTAAATCATAAACCGAACCTAAATCTTAAATGCTTAATGCCAAAACCTAAAAAAAAGAGTCTATTTTTAAAAATTGAAGAGGTTCAGCCTAAAAATTTGATTAGTTTTTAATAGATTTCTTTCCTAGTTTTCCCAACTAAAAGACTTGCAATTATTATTTAGGCCATTAAAGATTTTAACTAAATTATGTATGAAACATAAAATTAAAATAAATAGTAAAAAAAGTTTCCAACTAAAGCTTTTTAACTATGTTTCTTAGATTATTTTGTATGATCACTTGTGATGAGGTTCGACCAATTATTTTGCTTCTCAAATATTATCGAACCATACTATTGGTCCAAATCTCAACCTTAAGATAAGTTTGCATAATAATACATTATTTCATAGTTAAGAAAAGAAATTAATTATTTGCTTTGAAGGGTTTGAATTAAATTTCTCCTATTAATATTTGTCCCAATTTTTCTGCTAGCGTGGAAAAATTACAGAAGTTATTTCCTTTCACAAATAAATAAAAAATGATTTAGAAATTTCTTTAAAGTGAAGAAATCTTGAGTTGTAAAAAAAAAAGAAAATGTGTAAATTCATTTTCTTTCCAAAAAAAAAAAGAGAAGATTTGTATTGTAAAAAGAAGACACACTGAGAATTCCATGTGCATGACCGCACATTAACTCTCTCTCTCTCTCTTCTCTCTCTCTTTCACTTCTGTAATCCCTAAAGCCCCAATTTCGGACAATTTAGATTCTCTCTCTCTCCTCCATCTCTCCTCTCTCTCTCTCCCTCGCTTGCTCTGGGGAATGCGTTCTGTATAGTCAGCTATATCGGAAGGTTTGTTCTTCTTTCTCACTTTCGCTTTCTTGTGTGCATTCTTCTTTAGGTGGAGACTTCTCGTTGTTTTTGATATCGAGACAAGTGTAAGAAGGACATTTCTTCGTTTTGATTCTTATCTTGTTTGTTTTGTTTTTGTGTTGTGCCCTAAAAAATGAAACAGAGACTGTTCTTGTGGTTTCTCGGATTATCTGTCCCAAAATGGTTTAAATTCAATTATGACATGAATATTAAAAAAAAGAAGAAATTTTTCATCTCTCTGACTAAAATTCTCGGTAATAATCTGTAAGAGGAAATGAAAATTTGACTCGAATCATTTGCCATTTATGTTTTGAGAAATTGATTTATTCCTGCTCACTCTTAGTCAACATATTTAGTGAGCTTAAGCTGGAAATTGAATTATTAGTCCTACTTCATATTTAAGGTAGTCTCATTCATGAAATTTTAAGCTCTTCTTATTAATCAATTCGTGGGTTTATGTCGATTTTCGCGTTCATATTCAATTGTGCTGTTGGAGAAAATGATATATATTTGTTACTTGGCTTGGCTTCATACTCTTCTTATATTGCCTATGTTTTGTTTTGTATCTTGTCTATGGTTTTTTTCGACAGTGGGTGACAAATGAATAACGGTTCTTGGTTACCTGAAGAGGACTTCAAGGGTCTAACGGATAACTTCTTTGATGATCTCATCAATCATCTTGATTTTCCCCTTGAAGACATCGAAACCGCCAATGACGAGGGAGGAGGCTGGGATGCCGGGTTTCAAAACCTCGTACCTCCACCATTGGATGTGCTCACGAGTTTGTCCTCTGAGTTCACTCGTGGTGGCACTTGCAAGGGACAACGTGTGAGAGAACAAAAGCCCGTGCCCATTTTGGTGAGTTCTTAATGCTGTTAAGCATGGTTATAGATATTTTACTTGTGCTTGTCTCTTGGTAGTTTATTCATGCAATCACCATATGATTCCCATTTGCATTATGTTCAGATTTGGCCTTTTGAGCCACATTATGTTAGAAAGCACGTAAAAAATGAATCACGCTTATATACATCATTTACGCATATTACTTGATAGATTAGTCACTCATTTCACAGTGCACGTTTGTGTTTGGGCATTAATTGGGTATAGACGTAGAGTGTAACATAATGATTTCTTTTGGATTCAATCCTTGATAGCTTTTTCACTGCATCTAGGTTTGAAAAGTGCGTGCAAAAGAACCATGTTGATATACGAAACTTAGCATATAATTTATTAGATTATGCCACAATCAACAGCACACATTTGATTTAGGAAAGTATTGCATTCAAGCTTTGATAGCTTTTGTAAAATAATCACGCTTATATACATCATTCATGCATATTATGTGAAAGATATTTTTACACAATCACATCACATGTTTGCTTTTGGCCAATAAGTTAGCATAGTATAATATAATAGTTTTTCAAACCTCAACAGCTTTTTTGCCACATACGGTTTGAAAATGTGACAAAAGAGAATTCACTTTGCATCTATGTAACATTGTAACTTGATATATTGTTCACACAATCAAATCGCTTATTTGCAGTAGGCAACAATTCTTTTGGATTCAAGCTTCAATTGGCTTTTATTGCATTGGTTGCTAAATTGCGTTAACAAAAAAAAAATCACTCTTATCTGAGGAAAGTTTGGAGTCAAACTTCATTTATTGCGTTGCTTATCCATTTGCATTAGGAAATTATTTGGTATATTGTAGATAATCATTCTTTTGGGTTCAAGCTTCCATAGCTTTTTAAGTGTGTTATAGTCATACGATCAAGCTCATATACATCATGTATGCGTACTGTTTATGGAGATTTTTATGCATACATCTATGCATAATTTATACTTTTAATGCACATTTACACAATTAAAGCAAGCAGTTGTAGGAGAAAACCATTTGGTAATGTAAGAGATTCTTCGGATTCAATCTGGTAGCTTTTTACCGCTTTAGGTTAGAAATGTGCATGCAAAAAGATATCATGTTTATACACATCAAACCTACATATTACTTTGGTAGATTATCCACATTCTTAGAGTATTAGCATAATGCTTCTATTGGGTTTGAAACACAATCGCTATTTTTTTACTCTGTTAGGAAAGCACCTGAAACAGAATCCTCGTCATGTTGTAGCCGAGAGTTTATATGTTAAGTCTCTGAAGGTATATGAGAAAAGGACTGTGCAGTGTCTTATGTCTTTCACTTTAGCTTGTTGTCTGGTATATATATAGGATGTGTTAAGAAAGGTAAGGGCGTCAAGTGTTTGTGTGGTGGTTCGTGGCTTTTGTGGTAGGGAGAGTTTTGGGATTCTATTCAACTAAATCCTTCGCTGAATCTATATCTCTGTGTGTATATATATAACAAGAAGGATTAAGCGTGCTATCATTATCAATCTGTTGATCCATGTGGATTCATGCTCGTGCTTGTTTTGTTTATAATCTTATATGGCTCTACTGAGTTGATAAGTGGTTGAAGTGAAGTATGAATCGCTTCCTTCTGAAGAAGCCTTCTTTGTTTCTCACTTGACTCTAGGGTCACAAACCACATAAGTCCTCTTTGTAAGGAGAGAAACTGATCAAGATAGATCCTGTCTTCATTCTTCTTGTGTATGAGCGTTTTTTTTTTTTCACATTATGGCTGCATTAAATATGTTTCTGAATTTAGATTCATTGGCCTTGTCTTCATGCGTGCAGAAGCAGTCGAGTTCTTCGCAAGTCTCTTCCACCGTTGATAGCTCCCTTCCTGATGTCAAAGTCTCAAAGCTATTTCAGTCTTCAAGCCCAGTCTCAGTTCTCGAGAACGCAATCGGTTCTGCCTCGTCCCAAAACCCAAACAGAGCTCAAAGACTGCCCTTTCCCGTGAAAGGCATCAGAAGCAAGCGCAAACGCCCCACAACGCTGAGATTTGGGTTCCTCCAGTCATTTGGATCAGGATTCTCTCAGCAGCAGGTTGCTCCGGATGAATCAGAATCCGAAACTTACATCTCTTCTGAGAATTCCACCAAGAAGAAACGCAAGAAGATCAAGAACCGTGCGGCCCACTCGGTCTCTTACAGTCCAGAGCCGTTTAACGCAGATGGGACAGCCAGGAAATGCACTCATTGCGAGACAACCAAGACCCCACAGTGGAGGGAAGGACCATGTGGGCCTAAAACCCTCTGCAACGCTTGCGGAGTCCGGTTTAGGTCAGGCCGTCTTGTTCCAGAGTACCGTCCAGCCTCAAGCCCGACCTTCATCCCAACCGTGCATTCGAATTCTCACAGGAAGATCATAGAGATGAGAAGGAAAGATGAAGACAAGTTTGAAACCGGAATGATCCGTGCCGTTAGATCCCGAGCATAATAGAGACTTTGTAACTTCAGCAGAGACCGAATCAGTTTGGTCTATGAAAGAAAAAACCAAAAATTTGTGAGGATCCTTAGAATTGGGTAACTCTCTGTAAGACTTATGTTCTTAAAAACTAGGGTTTAGTGTTTTGTCTTCTTTTTGTTTAATCTGATGCAGAGAGTTTAGGGTTTTAGTTGAAGTTTAGGGTCATAGTGTTTGTTTGAATATGTGGTTATCTTTGGCTGACATCTATTTTATCAGAGTAGTGTAATGCCACCACCTTTTTTTTTTAACTATGTTAAGCTATTTGAGAAGAAACCATATTATTTTATTTTTAAATTTACCATTACTATTTCTTCTCTACTAGACTACTACATTATCACACAACAACAATAGCTCTGAACTTTACAAATCAACTACTGTGTTTGAATGTTGGGCTGAAACTAAGAATGTCGTCTTAAAAAGAGACATGCAATAAGAAATTAAAGACGACTTTTACTAAACACATTCCTACTCCACCTCCACGTATAGTCATTCTAACAAAGTCTCTGCCACATGATGCCTTATGCTCTTTGAGGTCCAATCTTGGTGTTGATATTTTACAATCCCCAAGTTTCAGCCTTTGAGGGGAATGTTAGATCATACGACTCAACAACAGAAATAGAGCCAGCAAAACCTTTTTTTTTTGCAGCAGCAGAGACAGAAAGTTTGATTATTAAAAGAAAAGGAAAAGACTCTCTCATTCAAAAAGAGACTTCAAACATTCATGAAAACAGTGAACTTGGACTTGCGGTTAATAGAAAGATTGACAATAAAAGGAGTTGGGCTCAAGGCAAACAACGAAGCCCATCAACCAGCGACAAACAGAATCACAAAGGAGGAGAAACGATCCTTTGATCCTACGAAATCAATTCACATTCCTAAACCTAGACTAGCCAACACGTGGTGGTTTGCTCATATGTAAAGTTTCTCTGAACCAATGTAATCGTGTCCGAAACAATTAAAAAGGAGAAACATAGTTATATCAAGTTAAAAGAAATTCATTTCTTCCTTTTGCTTTCACACTAGTCATCATTGAAATCCATAGTTTTATTAAATTGAATTGTCAAATGAATTATTATTCTTTTTTTCCAACTAAACGAAGTAGAATAATGAGTAACGAACACAGATATGAATTAAAGATGAAAAAAAAAAAAAAGTATATATGAGAAAAGACAAATGAAACAGAGAGGTGTCATCTGAATCTGAAGACATAACGACACAGATTCCTCAGACTCCGTTGTCTTTCTCTTCTTGTGGGTCCCTTTCACCCCCACTTACACATCTCTTCCCTCTTTTGTCCTCATCCAATTTTTTTTTCTTCTTTCTTTTTATTGTTAATGGACAAAAAACAAAATCATTTAAGAGTTGAGTGAAAACAAAAACATCATTGAAAATTAAAACAAAGAAAAACATCAATTATTATGACCCAACTTATCTTCAATTATTTGTTTTTTTCCTATATCATCGATTATTGTTGAAAGCTATTCTACTGATTTCACGCGTTTTTTTTTACGAAAAACTTACAAGAAATCATAATTTTACGTTTTCAAAAAAAAAAAAAAATCATAATTTTATTTCTGCATTAAATGGTTTAGATATTGACTAATAAAATCATTTAAAATAAAAATGGCTTATTTGCTAAATAATCAAAATTTGGATCAAAATTAGCAAAACATGTACACGGACGGTAATGTAATTAAAAAAAAATTGCATATGATTTTAACAAATAGCGTAAATCATATATAAATTGCATGTTATGTTAAGAAATAGCATATCATATGAAAAAAATAGCATGTTAAAAATAAATATAGATCGACAAAATATCTTAAAATTTAGAAAAAAAAACCGTATAATTTTTGCCCTACTTAAAAGTAATTTTGCAAATAATTATCAATTTAAAAAAAAATTATTTAGTGGTATTAGCCAAGAAAGAATCTTGTTCCATTCTCTTATTGTTAGGAGCTAAGAATCTTTTGAATCATCATTGGTTGAAACAAAAAATAATAAAATCAAGAGATGAGTTGACTAAGAAACAAAAATCTAAAATCATATAAATGGAATCAGTTGGCCAATCATGTTTCAGCTTATAGGGTAAAATAGAGAAAGAACATAACGTGGGCGACAAAACTATCCGTCACGATTACGCCACGTGTGCATCAGAAAAGTGCCAGATTAGCAACAACAGGTCAACTTTCGTACAAAACAGACCCACTCGACTCTCATAAAGTGTTGAAGTTAGTTGTCTCTAGCTGTCACGAGCGTAAGTTAACGACTGTCAAGTGTGTGTTTTAAATGCGCGTAAGGCGCAGTTTAGCCTCGCTATGTCCTTTTCGTTTGGGCCCAAATTATTTTAGTTTTGGCCCACTTTTATTTTATAAGCCACTATTCTTTTTCCTTTTTTTTTTTCTTGTCGAGAGGCCGTAGCTCTTTTCTTCCTTTCTTCAATGTCCCAAAAGACATTTTCGTCTTAATATAAAATTGGATAATTTTATGTTAATGTAAATGTAATAATACATATTAATTAGTTTCTAAAATTTAATATTTTTAATTTACATTTAGATTTTGACAAATATTATATAACAAACGGTTTTCATCATTATCGTTTTCTGTTTTTTATCTAATAAACCGTATATAAATCTCACTAAGTGGATGATGGTCTAATAATTTCGAGAGTAAGTATTTAAAATTATTAGTTTAAATCTATTTAGAGATAATGATGCACATCTTAAATACAATATTATACACGATCAGTTTTTGATATTGAAAAAGATTATGAAACAAAAGCACATAACTTTTATGGTTTTGTTCGGTTTCAAAAAAAAAAAAAACTTTTATGGTTTTGTTTTACGTTAGAAAAGAACAAAAATTTTGCATTCTCTGAAATATATCCATCTCTACCTAAGACCATAACAAGCTGTTGGACACATGTATTTGGGATCGTCTCCTATCTCCCAAACCATTGCCAAGATTGAAAGACTCAAATATCTTACTTATGTTGTGGACCTTGTGGTTAAATATTAGAATTATATATCTATTGGTCACGAGTTTTTTTTTTTTTTTCTGCGCCTGTAGATTTAGCATCACTACTTTTTGAAAGTGAATTACGTAATAATAAATAACATTTAAAAAAATAATAGGTGGTCACGACTATGCACATGCAGTTCATTTATATTTTCCTATGCATGATATAGCTTAAATTCTATGATTTGATATGTCTCTTGTTTTCATTTGCATAAACTATGAAGGTTCATCATTTAGGGAAGGGTTTTCAATATTCCAATATTATGTAATGGCCCTCACAAACATTTACATTGTTTCTTATGGAATTTATTCACCAAGAAAGGAATTGTGAGGTAGACTAACCACTAATTTGCGTGATCCATTCTCGTCATGTTATCTGATTCATATCCGTCTTGAAAAATGGTATATGGCCATGTTCGTTTGTTCAGTTGGAATATTCATCTGGATGGTCCATCTAGATGATCCATTTGAATGATCCATCTAGATGATGTTCGTTTTTTTTCCACATGCATCTGGATGAAGCATCTGGATACAGATNTCCATCTAGATGATGTTCGTTTTTTTTCCACATGCATCTGGATGAAGCATCTGGATACAGATGAATTCGTTTTTAATAGATTTGCATCTTCATCCAGATACATTTAATAGCAAACT
>OVAY01001706.1:153-25604 GCA_900406395.1 Kernera saxatilis | reverse complement strand
ATTTAACTACGAAAACTGTCGTCGTTAAAGCTTTGTTTTCTTGTAGTGAAACATGATACAGAAAAATATGAGATTTCCATTAACTACGCCCAAAATAGAAAATTATGGGTGAGAAATGAAATAGAAGATAGTGATGGAATATTCTATTTCTCTGTATCCAAAGAAATTGATCATGAAGATGATGATCCAGACCCAATGTCTGTATTAGACTGCCAGAAAAGGTCTGATTGGGAGAAATGGCAAATGGCCATGAGAAATGAATTATTCTCCCTCAATAAAAGTAATGTTTTCGGACCTATAGTCATAACACCTGAAGATGTAATGCCAGTCGGGTGCAAATGGGTCTTTGTAAGAAAGAGAAATGAGAAAAACAAAGTCACAAGACATAAAGCCCATCTTGTGGCACAAAGTTTTTCTCAAAGACCGGGAATTGATTATGAAGAGACATATTTCCCGGTCATGGATGCAATCACATTCAGGTACTTAATGAGCCTAACGGCATCTAGAAATTTAGAAATGTACCTTATGGATGTTGTGACTGCATATTTATATTGATCACTTGATAGTGACATATATATGAAAATCCCTGAAGGATTAAAGATCCTGGAAGGATTAAAAATGCCTGAAGCATCTGAGAAAGTATGTTCGGTCAAATTATAGCGATCACTTTACGGATTAAAGCAATCCGGACGCATGTGGTATAATCGCTTAAGTGAATACTTGTTGAAAAAGGGATACATCAACAATGCGATATGCCCTTGCGTGTTTATTAAGAAATCCTTAACAGGATTTGTGATCATTGCTGTATATGTAGATGACCTGAACATCATTGGAACTCAAAAGGAGATAGATGATGCAAGAACTCATATGAAAAAAGAATTCGAAATGAAAGATCTTGGAAAGACAAAGTTTTGTCTCGGACTCCAGATAGAGCATGTCCAAGACGGAATATTTGTGCATCAATCAAATTACACCGAAAGGGTGTTAAAACGCTTTAATATGGATAAAGCGAATCCTTTGAGTACTCCAATGGTTAGTAGATCACTGGATATTGACAAGGATCCATATAGACCTTGTGAAGATAGCGAAGAAGTATTAGGTCCTGAAGTATCTTATATGAGCGCTATCGGTGGGCTTATGTATCTTGCAACTTGTACTATACCGGATATTGCATTTACTACTAATTTGCTTGCAAGATACAGCTCATCCCCTACGCGCAGACATTGGACTGGAATAAAGCATATATTCCGTTATCTTCAAGGTACGATTGACTTGCGATTATTTTATTCTAGAAACCCCGAGTTTGGTCGAGATGGTTTTGCAGATGCATGATACTTGTCAGATCCGCATAAAGCTCGATCGCAAACTAGATATGTTTTCACATTTGGTGGAACTGCGATCTCGTGGCGTTCTCAAAAACAGACTTTAGTCGCCACTTCTTCAGACTATACAGAAATCATTGCGCTCCATGAGGCATGTAGAGAGTGTATTTGGCTCAGATCGTTGACTCAACACATACAAGAAGCAAGCGGAATAGTCACCAGTAAAGAGCCAACAAAACTGTTTGAGAATAATGCTGCATGTGTCGCCCAACTCAAAGAAGGTTATATCAAGAGCGACAGGACAAAACACATTCCTCCAAGATTTTTTTCATATACTCAAGAACTCGAGAAAAATCATGAAGTTGACATCCAGTATATTCGCTCAAGTGACAATGCGGTAGACCTTTTTACAAAGGCGCTTCCTACTACAATATTCAAAAAGCATATTCATAATATCGGATGCGTCATCTTCGAGATCTATGAAGAGAATATCATATCCATCGTTTTCAGGGGGAGATTATGTCACTGTGCTCTTTTTTTCCTTGTCATGGTTTTTATCCCACTGGATTTTTCCATGATAAGGTTTTTAACGAAGCAGTACGTAATATGTTCTTAATGATGGATAATTAAGAGGGAGTATTATGGATAATCATCTATTACAAAGCTTCCCTTGCAAGCTACTAAGTTAGCTTCTCTCACAAGCCATTTCAGTAGCTTCTCATGTAAGCTATTAAGTTGGTTTCTTATGTAAAATTAATTTTGTTTCCTATATATAGATGGAAATTATCAATGAGAAAGCATTAGCTATATCTCACTCTCTACAACATCACTATCTCATAAACACAAGTACAAATACATATATATACATCCCTTCAGTATTATAGTTTTATAACAGTATTCGTTTTAATCTGAGTTCAAAACAGAAATAAAGTAATAAGATATAATACAAGCAAAGAGCTATAAGATCTAATATTTTTGGGCATTTGAATAAAAATGAAACCGACACAAAACGATGTATCAAATGAAATCATATCATTTCAATTTCGTTTTATATTTAAAAAAAAATATACAAATCATATCGTAATAAAAAAAGCACAAAGTCTTATAACATCATCCATCCAACACGATTTTGCCTAATCATTGTTGGAATTTGATAATTCATGGATTTCTTGCCTAATCATTGTTGGAATGTGATTTTCGATATGTTGAAATTTTGTGTCTTTGAAGAACACGATTTTGATGATGCAAAATGTTAGCAATCACTTATTTGAGCTTTATTTATTATGGGTATTAGGAATTACATAGATTTTTTCACATGAATGAGCTTTAAAATAAATATTTGGAAGAATTTTTGTGGAATTTTTCATAAATCCGAAAATTAGTAATTAATTTTGGATTTTCATATCGATGCATTGATGATGTTTGAACATGTTTATACTTATTCTTATGAGTCTCTTGATGCTGAATTTAATTAATTATTGAATATTGAGATTCCTCTTTGTTACTTCTAAACTTAAAACTAAACTATGTTTTTGAGTTTTTCTTGAATTACGTACTCATGGCTTCTCAAGGAAACCTTAGACGATCCTCACGCTTACGAGCTACGGAGATACCTTGACTATTTGTGAGCCAAGCAACGAGTTACTTGCTGGAAATGCAAGAAAGACGAACGAGAAAGAGAAACGAAGAAGACATGGGAAGAACAAGGTCGTGGAGGATAAGCCACATGATTTTGAGCTCGACCTTGAGCAAGGCGAGTTCGATCAGACCTTGAGAGATGTGCTGGTATCTCCATCTATCCCGAGACAGCCCCTAAAATCCAGGAAACCAAAGAAGAAGAGAGATGGTTTCGTGTTTGTTGGGAAGAAGATGGATGTAAAAGTTGATTACAAAGCCACGGTTGACAAGTTTGCTATCTTACCAAAGATGCAAATCGATTATGACACTTTGGATGCATTGGGCATAAAGGAAGATTGCCTTTAGTACTTGGAAGCTTTGGGACTACGAACACTCATGGAGTCATGCGATCTAATGTACGAGCATCAAGCCCACGAGTTTCTTAGCACCGTTCAAGTTGCATATCCGAGATGCAAGAGACCTTTAGCCAAAGATGGAATGTTATCTTTTAAGCTTGATGGAGCTGAATATTCTTTGACCATTCCACAGTTGGGTTCGGCACTTGGTTTCTCCTACCATGATGCTATTGATTTCGACATTGCACAAGAACATGACGGTTGGTCTCTAATGGGAAATAACATTTATAATTGCGGGCGTTCAAAGGAAGCTAAGTTATCTCACCCCGCAGTTCGTTGTTTTCATAGACTTCTCGCTTTCAACATGTTTGCTAGGACTTCACAGAACAATGTCCTTGTCGACGAGAGTCTTACCATGTAGATACCGTTTATTCAGTTACCTCCCTTGGTGAATTATGCTTGCATTCTAGCTGCAAGACTTGCAAAGGTGAAACATGATGATGTCACGCGTTCAGAAAAGATCGCTTCAGTTGGTTTTGGCATTACCACAATTATGAGAGCCGCTTGAGTTGATTTTTCAGACAAGACTCCTTCAGACAAGGAGCGTTACATGGATCTTGTTTATCTTAACAAGATAGATGTGCTCGAAGGAGCAACCATAGAATCAGACCGGTTGGGTTACAAGTACAATGTTCCACCTAACCTTACACGTTCCATCTTACTGCCGTCCTCCACTGTTTCACGCTTACGTAATGGTACACCGAGTTGGGTACTTGCCAAGGACGAGTTTCTTACACATCGCTTAGGAGAGCGACTTCCACTTACCCTTGGCGGATTCTTGAAGAAGAAAGCTGAAGCTGCAGCAACTTTAAAACGATCCTCACGATCAGCTGCACAAGAAACTTCTAGACTTGCTGAGGAGAGAGCGAGACGTTTGGAGTTAGAGCAGAGAGTTTCCCACCAGGAAGCTTCTCTCACGAGTATGACGAGCTACCTCAGAGCTTTAGGATGTTATGATGATTTCATCAACGAGTATGGTGACCCATTCTAATAGTAGTCGTCGTTTTTATCAGATACCAGAGTTCGAGGTTACCCGTTTCTTTTATTTTCTTGGGTTAATTTGTAGAATAACACTTTATGCATGTATATTTAGGTAACTAACATGTATGAGACCAAAATTAAATAACTAACAAAAGTAGGTATAAAAAAGACTATAATACCTTCCAACAATTCATTTTCTCTTTCCTAACTCTTGGACCACTAGGTTAGGACCACTTGGTTGGGACCACAAGTTGTATTCTCACCAAAATAATATTTAAATAAATATTATAAAAATATATAGTAACAAAAAATAATATAAAAAGTAAATTTTTCTATCAAGTATATACATATTTAGTTACATATAAAATAATAATCAACCTAACTGAACACACTAAATATAGTTAATTATTTATATAATAACAATAGTGAACTATTAATTATGTGACTATATAAGATTTCAACAAATAATTAATTATTATAAAAATATAATTAACTATTATATAATAACTAAAATTAATTATTTAAAATATTTAAATAAAAATAGTAAATATTTGTATAGTTACATATCATTAACCATATAAAGACTAACATATAGATAAAAGTTTAGTAGATAATTGATTATAATTACTAATTATATGAAACAAAAATTTTTTTTTTTAACATATAGTTGACAATAAGTTATAATTATGTAAAATTAATTAATTTTACATATAGTTTCTGATAGTAACTCGATAAACATAGTTAACTATTTATATAGTACCTATATTTAACTATTTAGATGACTATACAAAATTAATTTTACATATAGTTATATATAGTTACTGATATTAACTATATAGTCACTGATATTAACTATATAGTCACTGATATTAACTATATAGTCACTGATATTAACTATTAGTCACTGATATATAGTTACCGATAGGAATTCGATAAATATAATTAACTATTTATATAGTATCTATAGTTAACTATTTAAGTGATTATATAAAAAATTTACAAATAGTTAACTACTATATATATAATTAGTTAGTACACATAGTTCACTATACTACATGAATAGTTTAGTATAAGACAATAATAATTCGCTACACTCAATAATTTATACTTTACAAATAAACATTACTCCCAATAATAGTTCACTATACTAAATAAGAGTAAAAACTAAACATTTTTCATTTGCCAATCAATAACTAGAAAATTACTCCCAGTCAAATTAATGGAACTTCAAAATAAGGTAGTCAAAGATAAAATTCACAACAAAACCCATAAATTTAACCAAAAAAAATAGAGCAAAAGGTAAACACCATCTCCGATGCAACCAAGAGCCTCCTCCGTTTCTGGTCTGACACCAAATCGCAACCTCCAATCATGGCAGCCGAAGCCCAATGATTTGGACCATATCTGCTACCCATCGGTCGAACAGAAACTTGAGCCGTTGAGAAGCAACCCAGAAAATTTAGTTTCACATGTAAGCATCGATTAATCAGAGATTCTGAAGATTTTGACGCATGGAGGCTCTCAGAGAAAGAGAAAGAGGGGAGAGAGAAAGAAAGAAAAAGAGGGGAGAGAGAAAGAAAGAAAGAGAAAGAGGGGAGAGAGAAAGAAAGAGAGAGAAAGACGAGAGAGGAAGATGTGTGAAGAGAAAAAATTTTAACAGATCTTAAAAAAAAAAATTCGGCAAAAAAATTTGAAATTCAAAAATAAATAAGTTTGATAGAATTTAAAAAGTAAAATTAAAAACCCAAAAGTTGGCTCAGTTTTTTTTGTTCTGAGAAAGTAAGAAAGTACAAAAAAGATTAAAAAAGTAATTTACACATAGCTTTTGTTAGTTACCTAATTTATTTTTTGGTTAGGTTATATAGCTAATTATGTAAGACTTTTCTATTATACAATATAATTTCTCTATTTTCTTTTACATAATTTTTTTTAATCTATTTTTATTCGGCGTTTTTCCAATTCTTTCACCACTTTTTCATACTTGGAACTGTGTGATTTAAGTATGGGGAGAATATTTATCCGTTACTAAGACAAATTTTTTTTTTTTTGAGTTATTTTAATGTTTTCTTAAAAATTTTAAAATTTCTTTAATTCGTGTTTTATTTAATCAAAACTATATAAGAAATTATGACAGTTTTCGAAAAATTATTGTTTACTATTATTTCTCTAGTGACCATTATTGCAACATATTGTTGATTCACACAAACTCGAAATTTGTAAGCCCAGCTACCTCGTGAAAGTGGATTCTTGCAGAAATCTTTGTAACAACTCTTAGATCATTAATGAGAAATCTGGTTTACATCTTTTTCCCTCTCTAAACTCAAACGCTAATACTCTCTCTCTCGGTTGAGGAAAAAAAAGAGTCTCTCTTTCGTCTTCTTCGATCTCGGATTCTCTGTAAGTCTACCTCCTTTTTCTTTAATCGTGATTTCTGAGGGCGTTTTATATCAGATCTGGCGAATGGATAGCAGTTACTCTGTGATTTCTAAAAGTAGAGTTACAGAAACAGACGGATAATGGAATCCCAGGAAAACCCAGAGCCAAATTGCTTCCTTCTGATGAAGAAAGCTTCGTCAATGATTTTGACGATACCCGTAATGGTGTTGGCGATGAAGAAGGGGATGATTTGGATTTCGATGTCGCTGATTATTCACTCGTACATGGGAAATCAAATCAAGGATCTGGGATCATGGCATTGCCCGCAACCATGAAAGTTCTCGGCTTGATTCTAGGGTTTATTTTGATTATCCTTATGGCGATTTTGTCTGAGATTAGTGTCGAGCTTTTGATTAGATTTTCAGTTCTTTACCAAGTCCAGATCTTACGGCGAAGTGGTGCAATTCGCATTGGGGAAAACCGCTAGGGTTTTGTCTGAGATTTGTATTATTGTCAACAACGGTGGCGATGTCATGTCTGGTTCACTTCATCACATTGGGGTTTTTGGATCAATGGTTATGAAATGGATTCTGGGATCACCGTAAAGTTTTGATTTTGATTGTTATTGTCATCTTATTGGCTCCTCTCTGTGCTTTGAACAAGATTGATTCCTTGAGCTTAACCTCAGCTGCTTCAGTTGCTCTTGCGGTTGTGTTTGTGGTTGTCTGTTTTGTGGTCGCGACGATTAAGCTTATCGAAGGAACTATCGACCCTCCAAGGATGACCCCTGATTTTGGTTCCAAAAAATCAATCTTGGATCTTCTTGTGGTCATTCCGATAATGGATATTGTATATGATTTTTCTCTTCTCACTCAACATGATTTAAATAATGTTTGATTTTGTATTTCAGGAGAGACAAGATCTAGTCTCTTTCATTTGAAGATTGAATGGCTAGCACTGCCTGCTTTATAATTGTGGGTCGGAATGATATTCCCATCTACGAAGCTGAAGTTGGATCTGCTACTAAAGTACATTACATTTCCCATTCCACTTTTACTACTACTTTTGGGGCTCTTATATCTGTAACCGAGAAAATGAATCTGAATCATTGAAGTCTGTAGTTCATGTTCCTGCTTGTCTGCACCATTTCCATGTTCTGTTGGATCCATGAATCTGTAACAAAAGAGGTGCAAAGATCATTTGGTTTCCTTCGAATGGAAATATTCAGGATAACGAATTTGGTTATGACTGTTGTTTCTTTAGCTGGTGATATGGAAAGGGTTGCTATTTTCCCTTGTTTAAATTATTTTTGTTGAAGGAATGTTTCGCCCTGTTTCAGCTTTACGAAACCAAGCAAGCAGGTCTTGTTCTTACTAGATAATTCTAAAAATGTAGCTCTTTAAGATCTGATTGCATGACTAATTGGTTTATGGTGTATCAGATGGTTGATTATCCATTTTTCTCTGCTTTTGTGTTTATCTTTTCATCTAGCTGGTAGTATATGTTTCAACCATGATAGCAATTGGCATCTGGTCTAGTTGATAAGTTGCACATAGTTCTCTTACACCATTCTCTATATTTGGCAGAGAGAAGATGCTGCTCAGTTGCACCAATTTATATTACATGCAGCGTTAGATGTTGTTCAAGACCTAGCATGGACTACAAGTGCCATGTAAGTAAAGTCCCTTTGTGTTTAATTCTGTTTTAAGGATTCCTCTCATAATCATATAACTCTTCAGGTTCTTGAAGTCTGTCGACAGGTTTAACGACCTGGTTGTGTCAGTGTATGTGACCGCAGGCCATATCCTTTTACTTGGAACCAAAATAGCAAGTGCAAATCATTTTATTTTCTTCTGATTAATCCATCTAAAATGATGTCAGATTCCTCTCTAGTGTTAAATGTTTGTTTCTTCCTTAATTTATCAACACATACTCGACTCATGCTCCTTCATGATTCACGCAATGAGGATGGCATCAAGAGCTTCTTCCAGGAGGTGCATGAGCTTTATATAAAGGTAATTTTTTTTCTTGATTGATGAATTCGCAGTTGTTGGATCTGAATCTGATTCTCTTGCATTGTGGTAACACAATCTAATTGTATCACTATCATCAAAATCGCCTATTCATGTAGATTCTTCTGAATCCCTTGTATCAACCGGGTTCTCGGATTACGTCGTCACATTTTGACACCAAAGTACGTGCACTTGCAAGAAAGTATATGTAGAGAAGGTGGAGATTCTGTCTGCATTTTGGTGGAGGTCCAAAGCCTAATTTTCTTGGATCCATATCGCATAGTTCCTATCAATTGTTTGTCTTTTATGTTTAATGCTGGATTTCTTTTATTTAAGCACATTTTCATGCTGAGATTCCTTGTTGTAGAATGAGAAATGATCATTCAATCCAACCCATAATTTTTGGTTGCTATTGTCTCTCTCTCCTCTCGTTATATCATCGAAAATATAAGTAGTAGAGAAAGGAAGACATTCCTTTGAATTGAATCTTTTGGAAAACAAGCTACATGTCTGTTATTTTCAGATTCTTAAATGGTTAAGCGTAACCTAATTACCGCTAATCACCAATTAAGAAGACTTTATTGAAGTTAAAAAGAAAAAAGATTACACTTATGATCCTTTATTTAATTAAAACGCAGCGTGTGAAGTAAAAGCACCAATAGTAAGATAGAAGTTACCTCTCTCCTTCGAAACTATCTCCTTCTCTCTCTCTCGCCGACGAGGCAGGAAGAACGACCAGACGTTGACCCTTAACCCCAGATTCAGCAGATTTGATTTTTTTGAACAATCTTTCTCTCTCTCTCGGTTGAGGAAAAAAAAAGTCTCTCTTTCGTCTTCTTCGATCTCGGATTCTCTGTAAGTCTATCTCCTTTTTCTTTAATCGTGATTTCTGAGGGCGTTTTATATTAGATCTGGCGAATTGATAGCAGTTACTCTGTGATTTGTAAAAATTCCTACGTAGAGTTACAGAAACAGACGGATAATGGAAACCCAGAACCAAATTGCTTCCTTCTGATGAAGAAAGCTTCGTCAATGATTTTGACGATACCCGTAATGGTGTTGGCGATGAAGAAGGGGATGCTTTGGATTACGATGTCGCTGATTATTCACTCGTACATGGGAAATCAAATGAAGGATCTGGGATCATGGCATTGCCCGCAACCATGAAAGTTCTCGTCTTGATTCTGGGGTTCATTTTGATTATCCTGATGGCGATTTTGTCTGAGATTAGTGTCGAGCTTTTGATTAGATTTTCAGTTCTTTACAAGTCCAGATCTTACGGCGAGGTGGTGCAATTAGCTAGGGTTTTGTCTGAGATTTGTATCATTGTCAACAACGGTGGCGTTCTCGTTGTTTACCTCATCATAATGGGCGATGTCATGTCTGGTTCACTTCATCACATTGGGGTTTTGGATCAATGGTTAGGAAATGGATTCTTGGATCACCGTAAAGTTTTGATTTTGATTGTTATGGTCATCTTCTTGGCTCCTCTATGTGCTTTGAACAAGATTGATTCCTTGAGCTTAACCTCTGCTGCTTCAGTTGCTCTTGCAGTTGTGTTTTGTGGTTGTCTGATTATTGGTTCCAAAAAATCAATCCTGGATCTTTTTGTGGTCATTCCGATAAAGTCAAACGCTTACGTTTGTCATTTCAATGTCCAGCCAATCTATAGACGGATTATGGATATTGTATTTGATTTTTCTCTTCTCACTCAACATGATTTAAATAATGTTTGATTTTGTATTTTAGGAGACACATGATCTCTATTCTCTTTCATTTGAAGACGCGAGATTGAATGGCTAACACTGCCTGCTTTATAATTGTAGGAAATCAGAGAATGGTTTTATCGAGATATTTTCGGCGATTTGATCGACGTCGGATTGTTTCTCCTCCCTCTGTTCGGCTTCTATCCGGAAAACCCATTTCCAGTGTTGATGATGAGAACCTTCAATGTCAAGTGGATCAGTCCAGCTACGATCAGAAAACAGTATGCGAAGCGCTCACATGTTACAGCAACGATTGGCAAAAGGCTTTCGAGTTTTTCAACTGGGTCGAGAAGGAATCCGGATTCAGACATACCACTGAGACATTCAATCGGATGATCGATATTCTGGGTAAGTATTTCGAGTTCCAAACTTCGTGGGTTTTGATCGATCGGATGACTAAAAATCTGGATTCTGTCCCGAATCACGTGACGTTTCGAATAATCTTTAAGCGTTATGTGACGGCGCATCTTGTTCAGGAAGCTCTTGATACGTATGATAGATTGGATGATTTCAATTTGAGAGATGAAACTTCCTTTTATAATCTCGTCGATGCGCTTTGTGAGCATAAACATGTGGTTGAAGCAGAAGAGTTTTGTGTTTCGAAGAATGTGATTAGAAATGGTTTTAGTGTGAGTAATACCAAGATTCATAATCTGATTCTTCGTGGGTGGTCGAAACTGGGATGGTGGGGTAAATGCAACGAGTATTGGGAGAAGATGGATACCGAAGGTGTTGCTAAAGATTTGTTTTCGTTTTCTATTTACATGGATATAATGTGCAAGAGCGGAAAACCGTGGAAAGCTGTGAAATTGTACAAGGAAATGAAGAGTAAAAGGATAAAACTCGATGTGGTTGCTTATAACACTGTGATTCGCGCCATTGGAGCGTCTCAAGGTGTTGAATTTGGTATCAGGGTGTTTCGGGAGATGAGAGAAAGAGGTTGTGAACCTAACGTTGCGACGCATAACACAATCATTAAGCTTCTATGTGAAGACGGGAGGATAAAGGCCGCCTACGGGATGCTTAACGAGATGCCTAAGAAAGGTTGTCAACCCGATTCGATTACTTATATGTGTCTCTTTGCCCGCCTGGAGAAACCAAGTGAGATCCTAAGTCTGTTTGGTAGGATGATAAGGAGTGGAGTTAGGCCAAGGATGGATACTTATGTGATGCTTATGAGGAAGTTTGAGAGATGGGGATTTCTTCAGCCGGTTTTATATGTGTGGAAGACGATGAAAGAGTCTGGGGATACTCCTGATTCAGCTGCTTATAACGTTGTGATCGATGCTTTGGTTCAGAAAAGAATGTTGGATATGGCTAGGGAATATGAAGATGAAATGGTTGAAAGAGGGTTATCTCCAAGGAGAAGGCCTGAGTTGCTAGAAACTTCCTTAGAAGAAACGCTAGTTTGTAAATAATAGGTGATCTTGCTGGCTCTTATATACATTGGCTCAACGATAATCCCAAATATATGGACTGCTTTCAAATTCATGGGCGCAACATCAGCGGTTTCTCTTGGTTTTACATTCCCTGCTCTTATTGCATTACAGTTAGGAAAACAGAGCAATTCGTTAAGCCTCGTGGAAAGATTTGTGTCGTGGTTGCTGCTAATCTTGGCGGTGGTGGTTAGCATTGTGGGAACCATTGGCAACATTTACAGCATCAGAAGCAAATCAGATTGATACTTTACGCAGTTTTCAGGATCTTGTAGATTTATACAATCAGAGATTCTCAGTCCAATACCGAACCGGAAGTCTTAGTTTTGTGACTGCTACATGCACATTTAGGATCTCAATCAAAGGCGTTTGTTCAGGCTAAGCCTTAAGATTTTCGGTTTGTGAATTGTTTCAGGAAACGAGATTTTCATCATACCCATGACTTCTATGTATACAGACCAGATTCTTATGATATTGTTTATATACGCAATTTTGTTGCTTTTTTACTAATAAATCCCGTTTTATTATTGCTGCGATTTAATGATTTTTTTTTTCTTTTATGTTTTCTTTGATCGTTTGGGGATTGGGGTTAGTTATAAAAGTAGTTTGAACTAGAGGTGGACACGGATCGCATATCTTGAAATTTCAAGATATCCAAACCCGAATCCGGATCCGTTGGATCCGAAAATTTATTACTTGTACCCAGATCCATACTATTCGCGGATATCTGGACTCGGATCCGGATCCGTAAAAAATAGCCAAAAAAATAAAATAATATTAAAAATAATTATAAAATTTTATAACAAAATAAAATATTAAATAAAATTGAATAAAAAATATCATATAAAAAGTGTCAAATTTATTTTTAAAAAGATTTCAGAACATATTTTTATAAATAATTTTTAAATATTTCATTTTTTATAAATAAATTCTAGTTTTATGATATTTTTAAAATATTCTTTTATTTATTATATACATATTCTACGTATATTTTTAGAAAACGGATCCAGATTCGGATAAGGTATCCTGGTTCTTAAATTTAATTATCCGGATCCGGATTTGATAACTTCGGGTATCCTATTTTTCGGATTGGATCGGATCCCGGACATTTTGCCCACCCCTAGTTTGAACCCGAGTTGGTTTACACTTAACCAGATTTGAATCGACTAGGTATCTGAAATAACTGATGGTTCAAGCTATTATGAATTTTGAGCTGGTTGTTAGAATGAATCGGAACTTCAAGTTCGATGTGATTTTGATTGACTTAAAGGTACGTTATCACTAAAGATCTAATTGCCAACTTTACTATCATGAGAAAAAATGTTATAACTGATTATCGTGGAGTATTAAATTGTATGTTGATCTAACGACTTTACCTCGGTTGTTAAAGCAAATCGTCTAATCCATTTCTTAGTCTTCGATTATTTTAATTGAGCACAATGTATGCTGAAACCACTAACAAATATGAGAGATAGGAAGTTAGTATGGTAAACAAAACATTTGATAGCAGTTAGTATGGTTATTAATGCGCAAATTCATGGGGTATTAAATCATTAATCAATAACCTCAAAACATAATATAATGGCCAAACCGGAAATAGAAGTGGAAGCTAGCTACTAGCTAGTGGCTGGTTGTGAGTGTGTTCTAACTTATTATATGAGTGTGTTCTAACATATTATATGAGTGTGTTCTAACAATTTTCTTTTGTTGACAATATAAGCGTAGCTAATTTTCGTCTTGCAAATACAAAAAAAACTCCATCCACTTGAAAGGTGAAGAGAAGGTGAGGAAACTTAAGCTTCTTACGTTTAATTCAAATAACTACATATATCTTCTTATTTGCAACATTTTTATGTTTTTATGTTTGTAGACGTGGTGCTTTTTCCCTTTTGATGATTTTTGGGATTTCAATATTGGTGATAAGTTGCCTCTATGCCTAATCAAGAAGGCAAAAACTTCAAAGTGGTAGACTAATTATTACGTTGGATTGAATTCATTTGGACATATTGCTCACTACAAAAAAAAGTATACATTGATAGCATAAAAAGTATACATTGATAGCACAATGGGATAGCATGGTTTTTGCAAATGCTATTAAAGATGGTACACGGGATTTGATTACCATACCATAGCATTTCAGAAATGCTGAGTCGAATAATAGCAAAGCGGGAAACAAAAATCACTTTGGACGCCAACACTTAGACAATTTTTTCATATATCCCCAAATTTTTAGGGTTTGAGAAACAAAGTCGTTCTTTTATCCCTAATTTCTCTTCTCTCTCATCTCTAAGGTTTTCTTTCTTCTTCAATCGATCTCTGCTAGTATAATTACTTGTCGCTTCCTCCTTTCATTCTAACACTGTTTCCTCCTCTGCATACATTTGTCTTAGGCCTCTCTTCTTTCGACAATCTCCATTGCCCCTCCGCTCCTTACCATCTCCACTCGTCCAGTCTTAGTTTTGCCTCTTCACGCCGTCCCGTGTCACGCCGTCCCGTGTCACGCCGTAGACTAATTTTACATGTCTTACGTTTGAGATCGTAGATAAACCCAGATTCTACTAAAGGAAATAAGTCAGGGGCATTGCTCGTGCTATGCTTGGACAATGGGCAGAGTGCAAAAGACCTTTACCTTGCATCAAGGTTTTAATATGATTAGGAAATTAGTGATGTTCTAAAAAATTATATTAACTTATAAAAGCATTCATCGATAGAAAAACAATTATTTGTTTATTTGGGAGTTTGTGCAGAATGTCATTATTTTGATCAAACTTGCGCAGAATGGCAAAGTCATGGAAGGCTTGCGTGGAATGGCAAAGTCACAAATTTTGGACGATAAAGCCCTTGCTCCACCTCGTCTGTGCCTTTGTAGCAAGTGTATGAAGTGACATAAACTTTTAGATTATGAGTGGATTTTGTCAGCAAAATGGTTTTTGTATATTAAAATAATATACAAAAATAAGTTTTATTAAAAAGGGGAGTGAGTTAATTGATGGGATTGGACATTTACCAACTCAAGTTAAATATGAATTGCTATTCTCGACACAATATTTTGATACATACACCAATGTAGGTTTGTGGGATTTTATTGTTAACAAAACACAACTATCAAGAGGCGTTAGGGTACGTAGAACGCTGACGTACATTTAAATAGCTATGGTGGTGTGAGAGGAATTTGTATTAGATATTCAGGAGTTCTTGCCGATGCTTAGAAATTTGATTCCGAGTGGTACATCATCGGTGCTTGAAGGGAAATTGCCACCCGTGTACATCGAGACAGATAAAGGTGTTGAAACATTCATGGGATTTAGAGTGGGTATTGAAAGTGTTAACATGTTTGTGATATTTGTTGCTCGGATTGGAGAAGATCGTGGAATCACTGTAGAAACGAGTGAGCATGGACGTACACATAATCTGCAGTTGACAGTGCCTAAGTTCATTGCATGATGAACTGTTATTAGTAAAACATCTACCTACATTATATTGACGTGCACCATCATTTATGTACGCATTTATTTAACTCATAGACGGTAAATATATTGTAGTGGATGTATGTACATAACAATTGTACATCGAAGCGACTCTATCAGAGATAGTTGACAAAATGACATACCCAATAAAGACCTATACCTAATTATAGTGTACGATGATTATTAATATACATTAAACACATTCCTGTTACAATCATTTGGATGGTTTGCAACACATCAACTTACCTTATATATATGTACACCATCATTTATGTACGCATTTATTTAACTCATAGACAATAGATATATTATACTGGGTGTATATACATGACCATTGTACATCGAAGACATAGTCGTACATCGACTCCATCAGAGATAGTTGACAAAATTACACACCCAATAAAGATCCATACATAATTATAACATACATAGTGTACAAAATATTATTAATACACATTAAACACATTACTGTTACAACCGTTGGGATGGTTTGCAATACATTCACCTACCTTATATTCACGTACACCATCATAATACCATCACATGTGTACTCTATTCTTTGGAATTCTTCACCTAATTTGTATGGTGTACATATAGTGTACGTTTGTAAATGTCCAAACAGTTACAAATATCGATATTGTAAAATTACATATGATGTATGTTTGTAATCTTTGTGTAGAGAATAACAATTTGCATTTAATATTAGTTGGTAGGAGACCATGGAGAACAGACGACTAGGTAGGAGATCAGAACGTAGACGCCATACTCGCATCCATCACTTACACTTTGATACATGAAATTAGACGTGGACAAAAATCAACGAAGGAATATGTAAACGAAAAAGGGAGTACATGCTTACGCACGAAGACCAGGGTAAAATTATATTTAAATTCTCTTATACAGATCGAATACGTACACAAACCTAAGGGTACATTAAAAAGGCTGTTGGTGGAAAGACGCGGGCGATGCTTTAGATTTTAGGGTGAAACGAAAGAAAAATAGAATTTTTTAGAACGAGAGAGAAAAATTTACCGGCGAATGGATTTCAAAGGAGGTGATGGGTGCGACGCTGCGGTGAACACAGAAGAAAACGAACATGTTCAGGGCTGAACCTATTAAGAAAGAAATTTTCATAAGCATGAAAGTGAACGTACACGAGCATTATGGTATATCAAAGGCTGAAAGTAAATGTACACAGAGATGGGAATAACAATAGAAATATATAATATGACCTGAAAGTAATCGTACACGAGCATTACGATATATCAAAGCGTATATCAAAGTAGGCGTACACAGAGATAGTGATACCTACCGAAATCTATGAATTTAACATAATTTACGTACACATAGATGGTAAACAATTGATAGGGAAAGCATAAAGAACAGCAACCACGCCAGTCAAAAAACCAACTTTATCTTCGCTCCTAAAATTACGAAATTTGGAGTGGATTATCAATATACGTACACCGGAGTTAAGTCGTGTACGAGAAAAATAAAAACATGGGAAATTTGAATTATAAACACCGGCGGATCCTAAAATACGGCTACGCCTAAAATCGAAAACTAGGGTTTATTGGGTAAGAGTAAAATTACAGAGATTTCGCCTGATAAGGTATGGCGGGTGAGAGACAAACCATTGAAAGTGGTTGACCGGGGTAAACGATGAGGGTAGATGTCGAGGTTGGGTTACCGGGATGTTAAAGAAGAACGGTTGCAGAAAAACTTGTTTTAGAAGAAGATAAATTCATGTAGATATATACAGGAAACATGCGAAATGAGAAAACTAAAAGAATTAAAGAAGTTTGTACCTGTTTTGGATTTTGTTTCTTAAACAATTGCAGAAAAGAGAAGAACGAGAGATGATGAGGACATCAGCACCAACAACCATGGAGAAGCTAGGTGCAACGGACATGATAGTCTAGACAAGGGTAAAGAAGAGACGAACTCCCTTGTTGGAAAAATCAAATATAAAGGGGAGACGAATTTCATTGATTTGTCCTTCCTAAAATTCAATCCCATCACCAGAAGTCCATCAGATCATTCAGCTTATGCCAGAACAGACCTTACTCAAAGAAACCACGCTGGTGAATCTAATACAGATATATGGCTACTGTTCAGGTCATTGCAACTGAATCAGGACGTTTTAAAGCATGAGACCACTTGGAAAACATTCTCAGCTCATCTAGAGCACGCTTCAAAGTAGAATCAGTTAATTCGGAGCTGGCATGAAGAAGATATGATTTTTACAAGTCGGGCGATCCCCAACTTATCCGATTTAGACCTAAGCGCCTTCAATGGAAGATTTGGGCTAATCCATGAGGAATTAAGCTACAAACCTACTTGTTCCAGATTACTGAGCGATCAGAGGCACGCGGCAAATTGTATTTGGTTCAATATCAATTTTGGTTTGGAAGTTATTCAATTTCTAAACCGAAGAATCCTTTACTTGCCTTATTTGAAAGCTCATGGATTCAGTCATCTACAAACGAGACTTTGGCGGCCAGGAGAGACATCTACGCATTCAGGAGACACATCTAACCATCCAGAGGAGTCAGCTACCATCTTACCATGCACCAGCAGCCACAGGATCAGGCGGATCCTCACATTTATACACTTTCCTTTTTCGGGTGCATTTACACTTGGAGCCATTAATCACCAACGGCTCTATCACCAAGACTGCTGCATTTTGGACCACTTCTATGACGACCAGAATGTCCCAGAGCAGCTCACATATCCTCTCAAGCCGGGCAGATACCAAGGAGCCATCACTTTCCACATTTATGGCTGATTTGCTCATTATTGTCCAACGGCTAGTTTTCTTAAGTTTTTTTTTATTTCTTTTCTTGTTTTAGACCTTTAGGAATGTGTCATAGAGCTATATATAAAGCTCCATTATGCCTCATTTGTAAATCACCCTTGATCATTTTGAAAGTATTAGAAACGTTTTTTTCTTTTCACAAAGTCCGAGTTCTTTGTGTTTATCGTTCTTTAGATTTCTAAGTGTGTTATTCACTTTAAGTCTATAGAAACCTGCGGATTAAGTTTGTTGAGTGATTCAACATCCTTGTTCGTCCATTGATTGAGTGAGTCAATTCCTATCCTTCACCTCCACATCAACGTTCATCCACTTGGATCCTTAGAGAGAGCCGTACGGCCAACTAAGATTCACCACACTTCCACCCATGCAGAACAAGCTCGATTTGTTCCTACATCATCTGGTATCAGAGCTACAAAAGCTCCTACCCATCAGGTTGTGCTTATTCAACCTCTATCCTTATAAAGTTTCTGTTTTGCAATTTTCGATTTCATATAAACCAAAAAACCAAATAAGTATTCTGTTTTGCTTTTGTTTGTTCTTGTTTCTTTGTTTCAGTTTTGTTATTGCTTCATCAACATCTTTAGAAAACAAAACAAATATTATTTGCTTAAGTTTTTGCATTTAAATTCGTTTTACCAAAAGAAAAAACCATAAAAATCGTTTGCTTGAATTTGTTTTTTTTATTACTTGATAATTTTCGTAATTGTTTCTATAAAAATCTGAAAAGAAAAAAAAATAAAATTTTGATTTATTCTGTTATAAATTCGAGTTTTAACATAATAAGAAAATAAAATAAAAATCTGAATTTTTCCTTTTTGTTAGTCGTGAATCTGATTGCTATTTCCTTATTTCCTTATTTCTTGTGAATACAACTTAATTTCTTCTTCTTTTTTTGCTAAATTTGCAAGGAAAAACAATTAAGAAGAGCCAGAATAAGCATGGCATCCTATTTTATGGAGAAAGAGGAGATTTACTCCTATGACGCTGATTGGAATCAAGAAGAAACATTCAGCCAAAACTCATGGCTTGAAGAAGAACAAGGGATGGAAACGTGGACTGAAGATGAAGATTCAAAAGGATATTATAATGAAGAACCTGGCCTGGAAGAGATTGAACCAGAGCCACCAGACAACACATGGAGAATCACTTATCAAACGCCACAAAAATCTGAACATATGGTAACTTATGCATCTAATTATGAATCAGATGATGAATCTCAATTTCGTGGATTTTCTGGTAGTAGACATGATTGTCTAGCTAGGGGAGAATCAAGGTCCACAAAGATAGGAGGCAGCAAGTTGTACCACGCCTCTATTGCAAGCCAAGTGCAAACTCGCACCACACCAACCAGCTCAAGGAAGCAAGTTAACAAGAGAAGTGATTACACATCTAATCCCTTAATCTTTACAGGGTCTATTAAGGACCCTGAGGTGTATTTGGGAGACCAAAATGAAACAATGGCTGCGAGCAAACAATATCCCTAGAGAAGAAAAGCTATCATACGCTGTTGATATATGCTTGTTGGAGATGCTTACTGTTGGTGTTGAAAGAAGATGCACGAACCTTCTACAACAAATCGGTGAAAGATTGGGGAGATCTCAAGGCATGGATGTACAAGGAGTTTGTAAAGAAGCTCCAAACCCAAAGCCATATCTCCGCAAGACCTTTATGCCAAGCAACACAAAAACGTGGAGTATCCACACCAGCCTTACAGCGCAAGCATGCCTACTGTTCCACACTAAAAGAAGTGTTTTCAAACACTTTACCAAAACAAACAGAGGCTAAGAAAAACGTTCAAGCCAATGAGGCTCTACAAAAACCACTGACCACACTTTTACACAAACCGCAACAAAACCAGATCAAGGTAAGTCCACTAGTTCTGTCGTGAATGAACCAACTTGTTATAGATGTCATAAGAGAGGACACTATGCTGCAACTTGCCCTGATAGGATAGTAACAACTTCATTACTAGAAAACGCAAAAAAATAATCTATAGAAGTTGGAATTGATTCTAGTCCTAGTCCGAAAACTGAAGAGGGTCAAACTGAAACTTGTGAATCTGATCTTAATATTTCAATGACTGTTTTAACACACTTGTCTAGTGCCAAAAGCGTTGAGAAAGTTTCAGGTCCTAAGGAGATTAACAAGAACCCAAGGGAAGCTTCAACAAAGACAATGGTGCTTTCGAATCATATTCAAAACCAAGAAGATGGATCACCAGCTTTGAACGATTTTGCTGCCAAAGATGATGATAGTGTCAATAACACTATTCAGGTCGAAGAAGAGCCACCAGATCCACCACCACTTGATCAAAGATAAATCCATAAGTTGTCTAACTCCATTACTCCGCAACACGCTAAGGTAAGAGATAACTTGATACAAATTATTTCTAATGATCCAAAGGATGTGGTAATGTACTTGATGTTTTCAAAGGAGTTTGAGAAAGTTTTAGGTACAAGGAGACACAACGAGAACCACATTCACAAACTCACACCCAAAAAGAAGCTAATGGAGTAACAAAATGTGAAATAAGAGATTTCACAAAGGAGCCTACGTTACTGCCCATGGAGTCCAGTAACAAACCATGGAGAGGCATCATTTATTCCTCATTGATGAAAGAGGAACCACCAGATGCAAAACACCAACTCAACCTGAGCCACACACAAGCCCTTACCCGAAGTAATCTTCTAAACTCACATATATCTCAAGATACTAATTTGACTTATCTATGTGCAGGTAAATCAGTTTTGAGGAAAAAACTTTTTGAAGAGGGAGGGTATGATGAGGACATCAGCACCAACAACCATGGAGAAGCTAGGTGCAACGGACATGATAGTCTAGACAAGGGTAAATGAGAGACGAACTCCCTTGTTGGACAAATCAAGAATAAAGAGAAGACGAATTTAATTGATTTTTCCTTCCTAGACTTCAATCCCATCACCAGGACATCAGATGATTCAGCTTATGCCAGAATAGACCTTACTCAAAGAGACCACGCTAGTGAAGCTAATACAGACATATGGCTACTGTTCGGGTCATTGCAACTGAACCAGGACGTTTTAAAGCATGAGACCACTTGGAAAACATTCTCAGCTCATATAGAGCACGCCTCGAAGTGGAATCAGTTAATTCAGAGCTGGCATGAAGGAGATATAATTTTTACAAGTCGGGCGATCCCCAACTTACCCGATTTGGACCTACGCGCCTTCAATGGAATATTTGGGCCAATCCATGAGGAATTAAGCTACAAGCCGACTTGTTCCAGATTATTGAGCGATCAGAGGCACGTGGAAAATTGTATTTGGTTCAATATCAATTTTGGTTTGGAAGTTATTCAATTTCTAAACCGAAGGATCCTCTACTTGCCTTATTTGAAAGCTCATGGATTCAATCATCTACAAACGAGACTTTGGCAGCCAGGAGAGACATCTACGCATTCAGGAGACATATCCAACCATCCAGAGGAGTCAGCTACCATCTTACCATGTACCAGCAGCCACAGGATCAGGCGGATCCTCACATTTGTACACTTTCCTTTTTCGGATTCATTCACACTTGGAGCCATTAATCACCAATGGCTCTATCACCAAGACTGCTGCGTTTTGGACCACTACTATGACGACAAAATGTCTCATAGCAGCTCACATATCCCCTCAAGCCGGCCAGATACAAAGGAGCCCTCACTTTCCACATTTATGGCTAATTTGCTCATTATTGTCCAACGGCTAGTTTTCTTAAGTTTTTTATTTCTTTTCTTGTTTTAGACATTTAGGAACATGTCATAGAGCTCTATATAAAGCTCCATTCTGTCTCATTTGTAAATCACCCTTGATCATTTTGAAAGTATTAGAAACGTTTTGTTCTTTTCACAAAGTCCGAGTTCTTTGTGTTTATCGTTCTTTAGATTTCTAAGTGTGTGATTCACTTTAAGTCTATAGAAACCTGCGGATTAATTTTGTGGAGTGATTCAACATCCTTGTTCGTCCATTGATTGAGCGAGTCAATCCCTATCCTTCACCTCCACATCAACGTTCATCCACTTGGATCCTTAGAGAGAGCCGTACGTCCAACTAAGATTCACCACACTTTACCTTTGTAGAACAAGCTCGATTTGTTCCTACATCAAGAGATTGGAGAGGAAGAAGACAATAGTGTGCTTTAGGTGAGTTAATTTTAAGCGAAACCCTTTCGATTTTCTGGACCAAAAAAAAATAAAAAGCAATTTTAAAAATCGGTACCTATGTAACTTGTGTCAGTGGAATAACTAACACACTCAAAAGTTGCGGCCGATTCAAACAGTTATAAGCAGGGTCACCAGAAGTCAAAAAACAGGGGTATTTTTGTCATGGAACACAAAAATGCCAAGTGCGCAAAGAACTTTTAAGATTGTCAAACTGCGTGATTTTAACATATATGCAAATTAGTTTTAAATAAATACTCTTACTTTGCTAGAGTGGATTATGGAGAATATCACTTTAGACGACCTCGTGTGTAATCTCAATTTGGTTTTTACATGAAAAAAATGTTTTGATGTATTCAGTTTATTTTAATGAAATTTCATTCAATGGGATGATCTTCACTCTGCTGGTGCTCAAGTTGTTCGTGCTTTTATAGCAAATGCTTGGTGAAAGGGATATTGTCTTAGGAAGTCAAATGAAATCGATCTATTGAGCAGAGTTTTGTTGTGTGTTTTGAACTTCTTTGCTTGGGTTGTGTAATCTTTGTTCACGTGTTATGAACGAACGAGAATTTGGTATTGAGTTTAACATCGTTACCAGGAGCATTAAACCACATCGTTGAAGCTCTCAGAGTGAAACACTCGGGGGGTTTAAAAAAATCCAAAGTTGATCAAAAAACAAAAAAAAAAACAGAAAATATAAAAGGACAAGAAGAAGACAAAGAAAAGGGTAATGTCTAATTTTTAATTTAATATTCTTTTATGGAAAGATATTGATCAATTTGAGATCGTTTAGATCTATTTGATTTGCTTTGTTAAAATGTGTTACATATTGTGTACCCATGAAATTTATGAGGTCAATGGTTACGCTGATAATAAAGATTAGAGATGGCCCTGCCATTGATGTGAAAGATGTTCATCTCCCAAAGCTTAAGACTCTCTATCTCGAGTCGGTTATGTTTAAAGAGGAGGATATTGGGTTTAGCAAGCTTCTTTCTGGTTGTCACGTGCTGGAAGAACTTGTTCTGGATCATATGTGGTCGTGTGTATGGACATCATGCCTCTAGAAACTCTCGTCCTCCATGTATGAAATAACCCCTTTAAATCATCAAGTAACAAGCACACAAAAGTTTAATGCAACTTATAAACATTGAAACTTTTCCTCTTTTTGTTTCAGGGACTCCTCCACAGAGCAACGGATAGTTTGTGCAAGGAGGACTTTCTTACTTACCTATCATCAAGTCCGGTGAAAATGCTAAAGATATTCATCAGTGATGACAAAATACAGGAGCAAATAGAGATGGTTAAGCACTTTTTGGAAACAATGCCACATCTCGAACAACTGGTTTTGTACTATAATTCAGCTTTTGATAGAGCAACTTCAGATGCTTACTAGGGTAGCTTCACCAAAGTCCTCACGCATTGTCTGCTTTTAATTTGTCTCCAGCAACTGTACGGTTGTGTGAAAAGACAAGACATTAGAACTGTTTTGTAGTTTGAGAATGTCGTATTTTGAGTCATGTTCCTGAAAAATCGTATCGTTCTTCTAATTTATTTAGGTAGTAAGTGTTGATCTTCTCTTCGAAAAAAGATGGATTTGGTCTCAAGAGATATAATCAGCAATCTACTGAATCCTTTAACCTCCCACATCTTGTCTTTCCTTCCCACAAAATAAGCAGCTTCCACATTGGTTCTCTCCAAAAAGTGGCGTTATTTGTTTGTGTTTGTGACAAATCTTAATTTTGTAACAAGAAGACGATTATGAGCCTAGTCAAAGTTTTATGGAGTTTGTAGATAGAGTAAATAGATTCTCTCTGGACTGTACTGATGTTGATCAAGGTCGTGTCACTAGATGGATATATAATCTGTTGGGACGCGGTGTGTCAGATCTTTGTGAAAAAGACACTTGTTAGGCTGAAATTAGGACCAGCAGATGATTTCAGTTTCACCATTGATGTGGAATATGTTTATCTTCCAAAGCTTCAAACTCTCTGTATCGATTCAGTTGATTTTGAAGAGGAAGGTGTTGGGTTTGCAAAGCTTCTTTCTGGATGTCCAGTGGTTGAGGAATTAATTTTGATGAATATTGGGTGGGAATATTGGCAATTTTGCTTTATGTCTATCACAATCCTCAAGAGGCTAACCTTTTTCTGTGAGGACATTAATGAGAATCCGAAGTGCGTGTCATGTGGTGAGTGCAGCCAGAGTCTATAACCCAATTATCTTGGGCTCCTACGTATGACACATTTAGTGCGTCCATGAACTTTAAGTCATCCATGATCACTCCGGCTTCACCTTATTCATCATCGCCATACTTCTTCTTCCTAGCATAGCAATCCTTCTTCATATGTCCTTCTTTCTTAAAGTACCAGTAGGTTACCTTGGATCTTGATTTTGACCTGCTTATGAATTTCCCTTTTGTTTCGTTTCCATCTCTGGTAAAGGACCTTCCCCTTTCTTTGGTGTAAAGAATAGTTGCCTGACCTTTCTCTACTTTGTTACTTGCAGCCAGTTCTCTTTCTCTGGACCTTGCGGCTGAGATAACTTCCTCTCGAAACAGAATTTCTTCCATAATTAAGCGTGTGCTTAAGCTGATCAAAACTTGATGGCATGGAACTCAGAAACAATATGGCCTAAATCTCGTATGATACTTCACATTTAAACTGCTCATCTCTGCAACGATCTTGAGAAACTCATCAACATTAACATCTATGAATTTTGACGAACTAGACTTGAACGTGAAGAATTGCAACTGGATGAAGATACGATTCGGCAACGTATCCGAGAGATAGNGAATTGTAACGCCCGTGTTCCGGATTTAGAATTAATTCCAGGTTTCACGGTGTAATTCTCTGGGAAATTAATCCAATAAATTAATTCAGGGTTGAATTAGTGAGATTTGGATTTATTTCGGGGGTGTAATAAGTCGAATCGGAAGTTTGGTCTCGATTTGAAAAATGGTGAAAGTCAAGGGACTTGAGTGCAATATCCCAAAACTTTGATTAATTAAAGAACTCATCTTCTCCTTCTTCTCTTCTTGGTGTCGGCCAGAATCTGCAAAAA
>OVAY01001705.1:2828-25606 GCA_900406395.1 Kernera saxatilis | reverse complement strand
CTCTCAGTCTCTTCTATACTCTTAGTCACTCTATTCCTCATATTCTAACATGGTATCAGAGCAGCAAACGCTCCTTTACTCTCCTCACTTCCGCAACTGATTTCGTTTCATTCGGTTTCTGATTTTTTTCAAACTGTTTTCTTGCATTTCGGATTTTCAAACTATTGTTTCTATTATTTCGGATTTTTCAAACTGAGATTCATGAAGAAAGGTAATTCATTCACCTTCATGACTCATGACATGTCGTATTTTTTAAACTTGTTTCTCGTTAAAAAGGTGATTCAATCTCTTGAGACAAGTCGGTTTTATTTTTCTGTTTTAAGTCTCTTGATAAAAACGTTTTGACCAATGGGTAATGCTATTATCCAAAGGTCCTTGACAATGAAGAGAAAAGAATGGTGGTAGTAGGTGAAAATCACAAAGGAGAGAAAGGAACTAGAGGAGCTTTAGGCTATTATCCAATGGTCTCTTTGTAACCATTGGAGCTTAAGCTCTTTTGTACCCTTTCATGAGAATGGTGTACTAAAGATTGCTTAAGTTCTTAGCTCATAACTCTATTCCTTTATTTCTTTAAGTCCCATTCCGATCTCTAAGTCAAAAATATTTTTCAAACTATTTTCAAAATTGTTTTTCAAACTGTTTTTTTTCTCAAAAACGTTTTTCTTTACTCATTGGACTATAGCTTGAACTATTGGGTATTTGTGCATTTCCTTTGAGAATATAAGACACTTCAAGCCATATTCAGCTAAGATCCACTTGGATAACAAACCACAAGCATTTTTATCTATTTAAACCCTTGGGCTCGTCTCTTTTCTTGTGAAATGAGAGACACTTGAGTTCATTGAAGTTTGTTGTTTAGTCTTGTGGTTTGTATTTAATTTTTAAAAAAAAAAAAAAAGAAAAAAAAAAAAACCTTGGACCGAGTTTCCTTTCTTGTGGAATGTGAAACATCTAAGTCCATTGAATTCTTGTTTGTTTTAAAAACAATAGAGAACCATGGTCGGTATCCAAAATACCTTTAAGCTATGATGAATCCTATTGAAATCTCCGACATTGAAGGGAGAAGAGAACCTTGGTCTGCTTTGTTCTCTTGAACATAAAGCTTTTAGGGCCTTGTTGAATCCAAAAGCTCCCTTCTAAAACTCAAACATAGTTGAGGGAAGCAAACCTCAGCCTGCTTAGCTTTTAAAGAGTAAGAAAGCAAGGGCTGTGATGAATCCAAAAGTCCTCTTCTATAAATATTTTCTACCTTGTTGAGGGAAGCGAACCTCAGCCTGCTTTGCTCTTAAAGAGTAAGAAAGCAAGGGCTGTGATGAATCCAAAAGTCCTCTTCAAAAGGTTTTGAAAAGGAATGATTCATGACTGATTATGATCCTAAGAGGATAGGCATTTTTAAGTCATGATGACCTAATGTTTTTTTTTTAGAAGTGAATCATGAGTTGCCATGCTCTTTGGAGTATTTAGCATCAACAATCATGATAAATCAATAGTCTTACCAATGGACCGCTTTTATGGCATCTAAGTCCTTGATTCTTTGTATGCTTCAGTCACTAACCTTTGTTGATCCTATGATAGGTACAAACAGAAAGGCATGTGATAGGAGAGCATTCTTTGAGGGGGAGTTTCAAGCTCAATAAGAAAATTATAAGCCAACAACTCCTTCAAAACTGCCATCAACATCAGAATACAAAGGCTATCTCTAATCCTTTACTCATTTCAATGCTTAAAATTCTATGATTAGAAATATGATTAGAACTATAGCTACTATGAAATTGCACATTAATGAGTATGCTTAGTCTAGTGATTTAGGGCATTAGCTTTTGATATTTGCGAATTTACTCATTTGTTTAGTCTCTTTACATTAAGGCTTTAGCTCTCATTATGTGCAAGCTCGAATATAATCTAAAATTGTCTTGACTCTCACTGGTGCTTTAAAAATTTTGATCTTCTTGTTGGTGTAACAGTTTGACCTTCTTGGAGAATCAAAAGGAGCAAATCAGTGAACATTCTCTCAAGCAATCTTAGATGAAGAAGGTCTTAACAAGGAAATGAAATAAAGGGGCGATTAGACCTATAATATTCAAGGATGTTGATGAGAACCTTCTCCAATCAAGCTTGTAAGCATACAAGCCAGGAAGAGATGAAGAAAATTCACAAGGCTTGTGGGAATACAAGCTGTGAAGAATATATGGAAATATGTTTTCTCTTTTGGAAATGAGAGAGGGGAGCCTAAGGAAGTGGAAGGGAGCCTAAGTAAGTGGAGAGGAGCCTCTTACACAAGGCACATGAGACAAAGTGCCCATACCTTATTGTTTAATCTAAACTAATTCTCCACTTAAATTCAAATTCAAATTTCCCTCTTCTTCTTCTCTTCTAGAAGTTTACTTGGGCCTTCATTCTTGGGCCTTCTCAATCTTGATCAATATTGGGCATTCTTGGGGCTTCTCAATCTTGATCAATTCTTCTTGATTTACTTCATGGGTCTCGGCCTCACACACACCAAACCGTGTGGATGGTTGACTTGGCCGAGGCTAGGCTTGATCAATGTTTTGTTGTGGAGATGTTCGGCCTTGTCTTGACTACGGCCTCTCCTCTCCTTTTATTCTTCCACTCTAATACTCAAGACCAAGACATATATTATAGTGTTTTGTCCTAGTGTTGTTGTTGTGCCATTAACCGAATTCAATCCCGCATAATTCAAGACAAAAATAAAATAAAAAAATTTGCAATACTTACAATTATGATTCCTTTTAGAGTGACATCCGTATAATAATCAGGCTGAATTTCTTGGAGAGAGAGCAAGTGATCCATCATAGTGTTGCCCTTTTCTTTATCCGCACGTTTCTCATCCACCAGACTCTGCAAAAACTCATCGACCCGGCCTGCTAGATTCTTGACCCGTTTCTCAAAATTTGTGATCCAACGCAAGATTGGGATATAATCGGTAGCATTTCCAAGTCCGGAATTGAACACCACCTCGTCAATCAAATGTCTCACTCGCCGTGCATCGTCGTCTTGCTCTGTTCCGTCACCATAAAATCGTTTCCCAGCCATCATTCTGAGAATGTTATTGATAGTCAAATCCATAAACAATGATCTCATCTCCACCTTCGCAAACCCCTGGTTTTATAATCAAATAAACAAATGATTAATTCTCAAATTTTCATTATATGCTTCTCAATATTTTTGCTATAGAATATATATATAAACATTATTTTGTTAAGATTATTAGATCCTAATAGAGATCCTATTGTTATATATATAGTACCAAGATCCTCTTTTTAACATGTGCAACTGGAACATTTGAACACGGTTCTGATCAAAATAATTTCTTAATTTATTTTAAAAAATATGCATATAAAATTAGAACATGCATGACCTGCCATGTAAAATACTGATATATAAAAGCTCACATACATGTTGCGAGTTTTTGGAGAGACGCAATAATAAGTGGCGGATCTCGTCCTTACGAATGGATAAAAAGCCGTTGAGCTTGTGCGACGAGAAGATCTCGAGTGTGCCGATACGGCGCATGTTTCGCCAGTGGTCACCATAAGGCGCACTAGTCATAGTCGTGAAGTTGTACTCGATGTGTTTCCCGACAATGAACTCTGGCCTATTGGCCAAAACGATGTCGTTTTTCGTAAAGCATTCTTCAGCGATGGAGTAGGAGGAGACGACGACGGCGAGACGGTTTCCGAGGCGGAGGCAGAAAATTGGTGCACCACCAAGGGATTGAGAGAAAGAGAGGAATGTGCGGTGGAGCGGCTGTTTAAGGAGGTGAAGGTGTCCAATCAATGGTAGTGGCCTAGCCGGACTTGGTGGTAGGTTAAACTTGTTATGTCGTTTACCAAACAAAAGTTTTAGAGAAATGAAAAAGAAGAAGGCGAGAGATAATATTAGGAAATGGGTTTCCATTAGATCTAAGAACTTTTTGTTGTTGTTGTAAATATGTTTGAATTGAATTTGGGTGTTAAAGCTATAGCTTTATTTTATAATGAAAGTGAGTCTTTGTATAGGAGCATGATGAAGAACAAAGAAGTTCTGACTAATAAAGCTATAGCTTTAGGGGTTATCGCGGGACTTATCCCACCTGTCACTAAAGATATGTTCGTAACGTCTCATGCAGCAACTTTTAACCCCAAAAAAAACAAAGTCTCATGCAGTTAATGACTAATAAACATGTGTAATTAATGACTCACTAGCTAATCGAGATATCCGTAGCACTTGCTCCATTAGACGCCATTTTCCTCGAATTATTGTGGTTCCGAAACTCTTTTACGTGGTAAAATATTTGTTTTCTCTTTAAAAGTTTGGGATTGATTGTGATATCAAAAAAAAGTTTGGGATTGTTAAACCTAGAGATCCTATCGATGTTGCTTTGGCACTGTTTTTTGTTTTCCCTTAAATGTAGTACCCATTTCAGATTGAATACAATTCAGAAATTATAACAAAATAATGGATGGAGATTTTTAAAACTTTTTTTTTTATGTGTAGTTTTTGTTTTTGACTTTTAATTTTTGGTTTTTGGGGAAAAAATAGGGTTATATTACAGTGGAAAATCATAAGACACATCAAATACTAGTCTTTGATAGCAAAGAAAAGATAGTTTTTTTTTTTTATAGCTTTGGGTGATCCCAATTGCATCGAACTAGAAGCACTGAGAATTTTATGGACAATCGGACGAACTAGTATTTTAAACCTATTGGAGTTAAAATGAATATTTTATGTTTTTAACAAATATAGAAACATAAAAGCTCAAATTGGTAACATAAAATTCGTTTCCTTAACCAAAAGAAAAACTAACCAAAAAAAAAAAATTTCAATCATATTTTCTTTATACAATATTCACATCTTTAATAATTACAAGAGAGGTAAAGAAAGAGCTTAAAAAGAGATTTAAAAATATTAAAATCGAAAAAAGATAATCGTCACACAAAATATACACATGGAAAAGTAAAAAAAGAAACCTAAAACCCCTCCCGTCTTCTTCTTCTCGTTGCTCTCTTTCACTCTCTTCGTCGGCGGCAGATAAAATTGCCAGCATATTGTTCCGACAGTTTCCAGAACGAGCTCTTGCAAAGGCCAAGAATGTAAGTATTGGTTTCCAAGAACAGATGTTTCTTTAAGGGGCTTTTAACTGAGGTTTCGCAGAAAACAATCAATCTAAGAAAGTTTATCTTCTTCTTTTTCTCGTCCTAGGTCGAGGATATACGTTAGGGATTTGCCCAAATATGTGACAGAGGATCGACTTCGAGATATCTTTTCACAAAAAGGAGAAATCACAGACGTGAAATTGATGCGTTTTAGGTATACATACTACTACTACTATATTCAAATCATGATACTAATTTTTTTTGTGTTTTGTTTTGAATCACTATCGTTTTTGCTTTGCAGGGATGGTAGAAGTAGACAATGTGCTTTTATTGGGTTTCGTAATGAACAAGAAGCTCAAGAGGCTATCACATATTTCAACAAGTCTTTTATTGATACTAAGCGAATTTTTGTTCAGGTTTGCACTTAAACTTGAGACTCCGTTTCACTTGTTTAGTAGTTTGAATCTAATTTAGATTCTCCTTTGGCTTTATAGGTTGCGGACGTTCCTCCGAGGAGGTGTCATTCCCTCAAGAAAGAAGGGAAAGCTAATGAAAATAGTGAAATCTTAGTCAATGGTTATGCTAAAAGATACAAGATGATTAAGAAGAAACCAGAGGCTGATGATCCTGTGCTCCAACGACTACTTGAGGAGGATAAGTTGAAATTCTGGGCCGATGACGACATTTCGATTGCTGCTCTTACCACTGAAGAAACCCGCAAAGAGAAGGTTTCTGTGAAGAAAGCGGAAGAGCCTAGCAAAGCTAAAAGATCATCAGATACTGAAAAGACTAAAAAGAATAAAGTACTTGTTGCTCCTGGTCCTGATGTTTCTGATATGGAATACTTCAAGAGTAGGATAAAGAACAATCTGTCGGATTCCGACAGTGATGATGAAACCGATAGTAATGAAGTGGGGAATGATGATGGTGATATTCATATTTTTCCTATTGATAGAGACATTGAAGCTGAGAGAGTTGATGAAGATGATGATGGCGATGCAATGGAGGTAGAAGCCGATGGCAAGATGGCTCAAGAACTGAAAGCTGACAGTGATGATGTTCTTGACACTGGTCGCCTTTTCGTCCGTAACCTGCCTCGCACTGCAACGTAATGTATCTTCTTGTTAACTCTTGTGTTTTATTCATCTTTTATACATCGCTGACTGTTGTCAATAATCTCATGCAATAGTGAAGAAGACCTTATGGAACATTTTAGCAAATTCGGTGAGATATCAGAGGTCCATCTTGTTCTTGACAAGGAGACAAAAAGGTCCAAACTAATGGCCTACATTCTTTACAAGATTCCGGAATCTGCAACAAGGTATAATCCATACCTTGTGGTCACTCCGTGAGGTCTCTAAGTGAATGCTTTTCAAGAAGTAGCCTTATGTTCAGGTTCTAAATCGTTTGGATGGTGTTGCAGGGCAAAGGAGGAACTAGATTACTCAGTTTTCCAGGGGCGGTTGTTGCATGTTTTAGCAGCCAAGCACCGTGAAAAGTCTAATAAACAAGTGTCAGTGGCCAGTTCTATGTTTCGGTCTTCAAACTTGTAATATCTTTGTGGAGGAATAGCATTTTGATTAGTTGTTCATCATGGCTTTTCCCCCAACAGAAATGACAATTCTAATCTGACAAAAACGTTCAAGCAAAAGAGGGAGGAACAAAGAAAGGCGTCTGAAGCCGGTGGAAATACAAAGGCTTGGAATAGTTTTTTCATGCGACCCGATACTGTCTGTGCCTTTTCTTGTTTCAAGAATGCATCCATTTTAAATCTTGATTTTTCTGCTTTGCTTCATGTTTTTTTCTTGTTTGTTTTCCTTTTTGTGTTGTAGATCCTAGAATACATAGCCAGGGTGTATGGTGTAAAAAAGAGTGAGTTACTTGACCGTGAATCCAAAGATCCTGCTGTAACCCTTGCTTGGGCAGAAACGAAAGTGATGGTGGATACCAAAGAAGCCCTTGCTAAAGCTGGAGTAAATGTCGCCTCTTTGGAAGAGTTTGCTACAGGGAAAGGTGATGAGAAGAACCGAAGCAAACATATTATCTTAGTAAAGAATTTGCCATTTGATCCCAATGAAAAGGAACTGGCTCAAATGTTTGGAAAATTTGGAAGTCTAGACAAGATTATTCTCCCTTCGACGAAGACGATGGCTTTGGTATGTATGATCCTTTGAATAGTGTTCTACTTCAATAGGTGTTATTGTTCTCTAACCTGTCCTTACACGGTCTTAAGGTTGTTTTCCTTGAACCGGCCGAGGCACGTGCAGCTATGGAAGGACAGAAATACAAGTGTTACAAGTAAGCCCTAAAATCCTCTGTTCTTCCCCTAAAGTGCTTCTTTGGAGATAAATGATTGTCTTAGTTGCTTGCTTCATCACATTTCCCTATTATTTACAGAGGTGGTCCCCTGTATCTTGAGTGGGCTCCTGGAGATATTCTTGAGCCAAAAGCACTTTTCCATAACAAAGAAAAGAAGAGTTATGTTGAAGAAAATGATGTGAGAAGAGTCAACTTGGAGCAGAAGGTTGGGATCGATTCGGATATAACTGAGGTATAGCTGTGAACGTTTTGAAATCATATCATATGTTCTTCCTTTTTTGTGTGGTATTGAACTATCCGAACTGAAAGATAGTCGAAAAAAATCTTGATTAGCTTGGGAAACTAAATTTTGGTTTTAGTCTTACCTCGTGGGGCTATCTACGAGTTTAGTACAATTCTTGTAAGTTTCAGGTTATAAACTGAAGAACTTATGTTCATTGGCTTGATCAATCTTGTAACATTTCCTTTTAAATAATGCAATTATATTTATTTTCAGTCAAATGTCCTTCATGTTAAGAATCTGAGCTTCAAGACAAGTGATGAGAGTTTGAAGAAGCATTTGACTGAACTGGTGAAGCAGGGAAAGATTCTTTCTGCCAAGGTAAGTTCTCGTTCATTGCTGACAGATGATTATGCAACTAAACCATAAGTCTGTTTTTAATATTCCTTCAATTTTTCATTATAAGCAGATAATAAGAAATGTAAAAACTGGGAAGCATCTTTCAAGTGGTTATGGTTTTGTAGAATTCGACTCTATAGAGACAGCGACCAGTGTCTACAGAGATCTACAGGTATATATTATTTAGTTAACTCTCTTTGGAACGTGAAGTTGATTGGACTCGAGATGAAGTACGGTGACACTTTTTCTTTTTGCAGGGAACTGTTCTGGATGGGCGTGCTTTGATCTTGAGTTTCTGTGAAAACAAGCGGAGTGACACGGTTGAGAAAGGTTCAGACAAGGACAAAACTTCGACAAAGTTACATGTGAAAAATGTAGCATTCGAAGCAACCAAGAAAGAACTAAGACTGCTTTTCAGTCTATTTGGACAGGTACACATTTTCCTTAGGATGAAATGATGATATGTGCACAGCTTATTAGCTCTATTGTATTGGAACTAAAACAGAAGTTGTGTGGAAAGAAGATGGATTTGGATAATTTGTTCAGAAACATCAAACTCACACACTCATGTTTCTTGTCTATGCAGATCAAGAGTCTTAGGCTTCCAAAGAGGAATATCGGACGATATGCTGGTTTTGCTTTTATTGAATTTGCGACAAAGAAAGAAGCTTTAAACGCTAAAATGTCATTATCCAGCACCCATTTCTATGGACGCCATTTGGTAAGTCTTATGTTGTGTACTCTTGCCTGTTCATTTGACATCCTTGGATGCATCCTCGACTCTCTATTTGCCGTGTTTGCAGGTGCTCGAGTGGGCCAACGATGACAATAGCATGGAAGCGATCCGAGCTCGTTCTGCTGCCAAGTATATGGACCAAGAAAACGATAATCCGAAGAAAAGGAAAAGCTCGACAGTTGTTGGTGAAAGAAGAATGAAGAGACTATAGGCCCTCTATAGTTTGTATCGAGTCTATTAATTGAACATGGTGTTATAACTTATGTCTCGTTTGTGATTCTCCATGGTTGAAGCCCCATCTACTTTTAATTTATTTGTTATTTAATTGGAAAAAATAAAAATGTGTTATACAAAAATATCTTTAGTGTTTATAGAGAGCTCTTCAATGGTCAAGTTGGAACCTTTTTTAACTTTTTAGACTCTTAATTCTAGAAGATGGTGAAAAATGTCTCCATTAATAAAAGTGCATGACACGGCTTGCCTTAATAATTAGATGTGTTCACATTGACACATTCACTCCCAACGGCTATATGCCTTTTTCTTATTCGTTCTTTTTTAGTTATTTCTTTTCCTTTTATGATTTTTTTCACAGTTTGAGGTCTTCACTAGACGACCCTATATAGGGATGTTAAATGGGCCAAAAGACCATGGGCTGCCCATGTCTAAATTATAATGGTCCGGATATGGACATGTCCAAAATTGAATCGGGTTATATGGACAAAAAACCAAATTAGCTAGCAAACAAATGGGCCTAAATCATTTGGACATGGGCAGTCCATGGATCTTTAAAAATTAGGTTTTCTCAATTTAGAATTTTTTTTTTTGTGAGTATTAATGTTATTTTATAAGTTTTTTGTTTGATTAAGCAACCGAAAACTAAAATCGAATTTTTCTTGCCAGAATCGCAAAATCGCGTTTTTCTACCAAAATCGTAAAATATTGTTTTCCCGCCAAAACCGCAAAATCATGTTTTCTCGCCAAAACCGTAATCTTATATTTTTTCGTCAAAACCGAATAATCGCATTTTCACCAAACCGCAAAATCATGTTTTTATGCCAAAACCGTAAAACCGTATTTTCCCGCAAAATCCGCAAAATCATGTTTTTATGCCAAAATCATAAAATCCGTTTTGAAACTTTGATTTGAAACATTGAAACATTTGAAACTTTGGTTATTCGATTTTTATACATTTTTCTTAATTTCAAAATAGTATGAATTTGGACATCGTGGACAACCGTGGACGCCCACTAAAACATGGTCCTATTTGGGTTTGGTCCTCTTTGGACATGGTCTTATTTGGGCTATGTCCATCGATGTCCAGAAAACGAGATTGTCCATTTGGACGGGCCAAAATGGACACGGACAGCCCAATTGACACCCCTAAGCCTATATAAGCTCCAATCCCCTTTGTATTTCATTCACGCAACTTTTCACCTCTTAAGTAATATAAACCGAGAGTTTTTCTCACTTGTGTCTAGTCTCATTTACTTGTTTATTTTAGTTTGTGGATTTAATCTAAAATACAAGTGGATTCATTTGTCTAAGTGTACAGATTCACTAAGGTTTTGATCGTGTTCTTATCAAAGGGAATTCCGCAACCCTTTGCGGCAACCTCAATCCCCCCGAAACTTGTCAACTCTTGACAACCTTGTGCTTGCAAGCATTGGTGGATTCCGTGCCTACATCAATTAACCACTCAAAAACGTACATACACTACATGCGAGACAAAACTAAGTTATTGCAACAAGCTAAGCTCTACTTAAACCAATGACAAAGCAAGAAATGAAGTTACAAAATGACATCATATATTAGAGTGATAGCAAAATGGCACATGAAATCAATTCTTATAATTTTTTTGAAGAATCAATGTGCTGTTGAAAAGTAAACAAAAATATATAAACTACACTTTATCAATTATAATTTCTCAAATAATATGCTTAGGATATTTGTCTTTCCTTGTAATTTGCTAATTAGGCAAGTAACTACTAGTTGAAATATTTGTATTCTACACATTTATTCGTAGTTGTCAGTGTTTTATATGTTTGAAAGCTTTTACAAATTTCTGTTTTTCTTTTGGTGGAATTTAAGATTCCAAGAATTAAGTTACAAAAAGCATTTGATCTATACACGACATCCACATAATTAAAATAGTACAGTGATGGTCTTATCAAAAGAAAGGACGTGAGCAAGATTCCAAGAATTAAGTTACAAATTTTTTTTTTTTTGGTAACGGTTTTGGAATATATAAAAGAATGGATACAATATTATGAACCAAAGGCCATACAAAAGACAAGAAACACGATGAATCTCACTCGAAATCCGTAAACCAAAATATTAAACTACTCTTTATCAATAATTTCTCAAATAATATGCATAGGATATGTGGCTTCTTTATTATTTGTTAATTAGACAAGTAACTACTAGGTGGCATATTTGTATACTAAACATATTAACAAGACGGTGAACATGGCTCAATAAATTATTATTCCGTTTACATAATGAACTTTCTTGTTTCAACGGAAATCTTCGTCCTGTTCTTATTGTAAATCGCATTTCTTCAACGTCGTATAAATTCCTAGTATAGATTAAAAATTCCACACAAGAGATGTAGAGCAAATAAGCATATATATAAAACATATAGAAATTTAGAAATACAAGTGGTTTATATGTTTTGAAAGATTTTACGAAATTTTTATTAAAAAAAAAAATACTTTTACGAAATCATGTTTTTCTTTTGGTTTTGGTGGAATTCAAGATTCCAAATTTTTTTTTTAAACCCAATTAAGTTACAATTCATAAAATCCACAAAATTTTATAGTACCATGATTGAATCAACCAGAAACGTACATGTACTATGTATATTAATGAGATTCTTATGAGATATACCACAATTTGGAAAAACCTTTTAAGAAATACCACATTCTAAAATTATTTTCAAAACTACCACAATCATATTAAAAAAAAAAAGTATGGAAGTGACAAAAAGTAAGAAAGAGAATAATGTTTTCATTTATTTACTTATTTATTTAAAATGGTAGATCAATATATACATAAATAATATATATGTTTCAGAATTTTCAGATTTGTTGTTACTGTGGACACAAATTTAACATGTCCGCATTCAACATATTTGAATACCTTCACTAAAACTGTACTTGTCCATTAATTGAAAAAAATAAATGAACAATAATTCTATGTACGTTCAACAATGGTGGACAATAATTACACCGCTAATAATAAATTGACGATGGTGGACAATAAAAATCATATATGTATATATTTGTATGTTATGGACAATAGTTATTTTGGATAATAATTCTCGTGAACAAAAAAAAAAAAAAAGAATAAGAAATTGATTTGTATAGTTAAAAAGAAATAGAAAGAATGAAATGAAAAGGAGAAAGAAAAATAAATAAAAAAAGAAAGAGAGAAATAAAAAATGAAAAGTAAGAAAGAGAACAAAAAGTGAAAAGTAAGAAAGATAAAAGATAAAAATATTTGTGGTAGTTTTTAAAATGTTAAGTAAATTGTGGTATTTTTGATAAGTTTGTTTTGAAATTATGGTAGTTTTCATAATTTTTTCTATATTAATTGATAGTACCATGCACATGACATACACATTAAGACACTCAAAAGTTGATTGAATTGACGGAGCCTATACATTAAATCCAACACTGAAAAAGTACCATTAATGAATCTAACACTAAAAGCATATACTAATCGAGACAAAATGACATAATCGATTGAAACCAATGGGTAGGGGTGTCAAAATGGTAAACAAAACCAAACAAACACATATCCAAATTGTTTTGAGGTAAAATGGGTTATGGGTTGACTCAACTTATTTAGCTAATGGTTGGATCAACCCATAACTCATTTAAATTAATAGATTAATAGTTTTAATGAGTTGATCCATAAACTAATTTCATAATAATTAATATAATAATTAATCATGAGACATTTTACCTCAAAACCCATTTAGTGGAAAATTTTGTCAAACGTATTTGATGAAAATTTACAAAATTAAACTTTTAACGTAAAATTATAGATTTATGATTTTGGCAAATTTGGTGAATCTTAATTTTCTATTGGAAAAAATATAGAATTTCGATTTGAGAAATAGCATAATTAATTTTTTAGCGGAAAACTATAGCTATATGCTTTTGACCAAAACAAACATAGTTTAGAGTGAAAACTATACATTGCAAATTTTAGCGGAAACACTACAAATTTTCGGATTTTGGCGGAAAAATCGCGGATTTTTGGATTTTGGCAGGAAAACTGCGGGTTACGAATTTTGGTGGGAAAATTGCGTATTTCCAAAGTTTGGCGGAAAAATTACGAATTTTTGGATTTTGGCGGGAAAATTACGGATTTACGAATTTTGGCGAGAATATTGCGGGTTTGTAAAATTTGGTGGGAAAAATGCTGATTTACGAATTATGAATTTTTGGATTTTGGCGGAAAATTGCGGGGTTGTGAATTTTAGGGGAAAAGCTGCGGATTTACTGTTTTGGCGGGAAATTTAGACATTACGAGACAAAGCGACATAATCGATTTACCATTGATATCTAGAGTAGCTAGCAAAGTTACAAAAATCATCTTCATCTTCTATTTATCTGGCGAGAGAAGATAGATCTCACAATCATCATCTTTTCTTTTATTTTTTTCTCATTCACCATCACAGAGCAACATGTCTTATGAACTTGAACAAGTAGATATTGTGGAGGTTTATCCGCGATATCTTTTTGACACTGCTGAGATGATAACATGGAATATTAACATGACCCACATTGTAATTAAAGGCAAAAGTTTCACTAAAAGCATCTTCCGCCCAAACGATGGATCGGAATTACTGGTGAGCCAGTATATAGAGGTTTGTAATACATATATTCATACTGGTTCGTTACTGCCAGTTGCAATATAATCCAGCCAGAGTCTCCGTCAATTCATTATTCCGTCGCCGTTGAATGGGAGAGTCCAACCGGAAAGCTTGAACCATCAATGGGATTGGAACAATGTTGCCGATGTTGTCGTGGAATATGCCGAGAGCAAAGTTGATTTCACTACCTTACGCGATCATGTGTGACGAAGCCTTTGGCAATCTTTATATCATGAAAGAAAGCAATTGGTGGCATCCGAGTGTTGATCTACCTCCGGTTGATGAGATTGGTGAGGTTTGTGATTTATGTTACAAAAACTACATGTTCACCCATGCTACTAGTGATCCTACTACTGATCTCATTCGATTTTCTTGCACACATGTCTACCACAAAAGTTGTCTTTTTCCGTGGCTCTGGCGTAACCAGTTATAAATGTCCTTTATGCAGTGACTCCATATGAGAGAAGATGTTGGTTTGTGTCTTGTTTGTTAGATTCTCCGTTTGTTGTTATTTTAATATATCTGTTATCATTATTAAAAACTTTATCATAGACTTATCTATAATTACAGATTTGCGAATTTTGGCGGGAATATTGCGGATTTGTAAAATTTGGTGAAAAAACTGAGGATTTAAAATTTTGGCTGGAAAATTATGAGTTTTTGAATTTTAGCGGAAAATTGCGGGTTTGTTAATTTTAGCGGAGAAGCTGCGGATTTACTGTTTTGGCGGGAAAAATGCGGATTTGGAGTTTTGGCGGGAAAATCTGCATATTTTGTTGGAAAAACTGCAGATTTACAGAATTTATGGAAAATTGCAAAATCTTGATTTAGATGAAAAATTTTTGATATTGCGGATTTAGCGGAAAATTTGTAAATTTTGTCGAGAAAACTGCGGATTTTTGCGGAAAATTGGTAAATCTCAATTTTTACGGAAAATTTATGATATTGCTGTTTTGGCGGGAAAACTAATAAAGTTTTGCATAAAAATCTGCATTTTTTGGCGAAACTGAAGATTTTTATATTTTTATGGAAAATTATCATTATTAAATCCAACATTATAAACATACACATTACGAGACAAAACGACATAATCGATTTACCATTGATACCTAGAGTAGCTAGCAAAGTTGTAAAAATCATCTTCATCTTTTATTTATTTGGCGAGGGAAGATAGATCTTACAATCATTATCTTTTCTTTTATTTTTTCTCATTCACTATCAGAGAGCAACATGTCTTATGAACTTGAACAAGTGGATATTGTGGAGGTTTATTCGCGATATCTTTTTGACACTGCTGATTCTCCGTTTGTTGTTATTTTAATATATATGTTATCATTATGAAAAACTTTATCATAGACTTATGTATAATTACGTTTTATTATTTTGGATTTTCATTACTCCATTGTTTGCGATGTGTGTTGTTGTTATGTTATAATTAATATGTGTTTCTCTTGTAAAATTCAGAGCTTCATTAATGGAATCTAATTAATATGTGTTACAAGATCTTCTAAAACCGACGTGTGTTGTTTTTTAGTTGTTATGTTATAATTAATCTGTGTTTATTGTAAAATTCATATACTCACGGCTCAATATCGTGTGACCTGGCCACCAAGTTCCCCAAATATTGCATTCTATAATTGTATGCCTTTTCATAAGGAATGTTGATACGTATTCTTTCTATTAATTAGTTTAGAAAAATGAAATAATAAAATAGAAAATTTAAATAGGAAGAAGGGTGATTTTGTTGAAAATTTAAATAGGAAGAAGGGTGATTTTGTTGAATATCAATGGTTGACCAAGTTATTAGTTTTGTAGTATGATTAATTCAAAATTAAGAAAGATAATTTATTTTAAACCATCAATATCCTTCTGATTTAGTTTAATTACACAAAATGCTATTGTCTTTAAACTCTATCAATTGTTAGGTGTTAAATAGAGTTATCGTATTAAACAAATTATCATATCACAAAAAAAATAAATATCAATATAAAATAAGGATGAATTAATTTACGCTAATCCAGTGAATAACATTTTTTGAACTCGCCTAAAGCCTCAACTGCTTTATCTACGCTAATCCAGTGAATAACATATGTTTTATGTAAAATTTACAAGGAATCTTTAGTTACCAAATTTGAAGTTTCTTAGATTAATCATAAAACATGGATGGTGAAAAAATGATTATCTTCTCCACGTGATCAAATACAATTACGGGTGCAAATGGATGATATTTTAGAGAAATAAAAATAGGTAGAATAGCCCATTCCTCTGATTTCTTCTAAAAGTTTACCATTTAGGTTGAATTTATATTTCTCTCATTTCTAGTGGATCTCACAAAGTATTTGGAAAAAATGTCTAGTTACGATAGAAATTGTTACTCTACAAAAGAGGAGAGGAACAACGATAGAAAATGGCATAATTCCACTTTCTTTCTTTTTTCCACTCATTTATTCAACTTTTTCCACTCATCTTCTACCATTTGCACCCTATATTTACATTGTCTATTGGAGTTTGTATACCGGTTAAATGTTGCTTTAGCTGGTTAACGTAATGCAATTGCATAGTCGTATATAGAAAATTGTATATTGCAAACTGAAATTTCATTTATTATAGTGATTGTAAAATGGCACATATAATCAATTATTATATAAATTTCTATAAGAATCATTGTAGAGAAAACAAACATATGTATAAAACATATAGAAATTTTGTTTCTCTTTCGGTGGAATTCAAGATTCCAATTTTTTTTTAACCCAATTAAATTACAGTTCACAACATCCACAAAATTTGCTACTACCATGATAGAATATACCACTCAAAACATACATATTCTACACACCACGAGAGAAAGATAAGTTATTGCAAAAAGTTAAACTATATTTACCAATGGCAAAACAAAAAATGAAATTGCAAAAATAAATTTTTAATCTTCATCTTCTATCTAGCAAGAGACAAATCTTACAATCCTCTTCTTTTATTTTATTTTATTTTTTATTCTCATTCACAATTAAATAGCAACATATATTATTTGAATACGAAAATATTGTTAAAACTTATGGGAAATTTTTTTGTCACCTGCTCTATTTAAACCAATGGCAAAGTAAGAAATAAAATTACAAAATGAAATTCCATTTATTAGAGTGATTGAAAAATGGCACATAAAATCATTTCTTATATAAATTTTTATAAAAATCGTTGTAGAGAAAACAAGCATATGCATAAAACATATAGAAATTTAGAAATATAAGTGTTTTACATGTTTTGAAAGATTTACGAATTTTTATAAAAAAAAAAAACTTTTACGAAATTTTGTTTCTCTTTTGGTGGAATTCAAGATTCAAATTTTTTTTTAAACCAAATTAAGTTACAATTCACTACATCCACAAAATTTGCTAGTACCATGATTGAATCAATCACTCATAACATACATGTACTATACTTTACGAGACAAAGTAAGTTATTGCAAAAAGTTAAACTAAATTTAAACCAATGGCAAAGCAAGAAATGAAATTGCAAAAATGAAGTTTTCATCTTCATCTTCTATCTGGCGAGAAAAAAATCTCACAATCCTCCTTTTTTATTTTATTTTTTTATTTTCATTCACAGTTAAAGAGCAACATGTATAATGCATTTGAATACGAAAATATTGTTGAAACTTATGGAAAACAAATCTTGTCACATGGTAAAAATGGTTGCTTCGTCGCACGATTTTTGAACAACCACATATACTTGAGGAGGTAATTAGTGATGAAAAATTGTATGTAATCGCTCGTATTTTAGTTCAATTTGTCGAAGATAATGGTGTTTTTAGTGGAATCCACCTTTTGGGGTCGTATGACATTCTTAAGATTATTACCTCATGGTGGTATCATGGATTTTGGGTTCAGAATCCACCCCCACAGATTCCTTTTGTCGCATCATGTTTAATATGTCAAGAAGAATATAGATTTGACAAAAATCACAACAATGAAATCATCAAGACCAATTGTCAACATATCTTCCATAAGAAGTGTATTTTCAGGTGAAATTGGGCTAACCAAGTTCACAACGACATGGACAGCGGATTTCAGGCGTTATGTCCATCATGCTTCGAAAATTTCATAGGTTGAAAGAGGATGTTGTGCCACAAAACAACAATATTTCTCAATATGGTCTATTTGTTTATTTTGAGTCTCAAGTGATTAGGGTTTTTTAGAGATATTATTACTTGTAGTCTCTGGATTCATCTCTTGGACATTAGTTTTGGTTGGAGCATTTCTTTGTAAAACGTGGTTATAAATTGTTTATCTGTTTATGAACTTGTGTTTTTCTTTTTGTTTTTTTGTTTTAATGTGTTGTGTTTATTTGATTACTTGTTTGTTTTGTTAATTTGACTAATTTCCAATCTTTTTTTTTTATGAGGAAATCGAAAAAACTCTTCACCAATGAAAATATCATGAAGATGGATTACAAGTTTTATTTTCCAACTTTATCCTAGACTTATGTTTTATTAAATATTTTGATGTTAATTCTTAATTTGACTTCTCTTTTATTGTCATATTCTGCTAAACCTTATCGTAGACTTTATGTATTATTACGTCTTATCGTTTAGGATGTTCATTACTCTACTGTTTGTGACGTGTGTTGTTGTTGTTATGTTATAATTAATCTCAATATAATTTCTTAAAATTGTGCACACTCGAATAAATCATAGATAAGTTAAAATAGGAAGAAATAAAGAAAGAGACATGCAAGATGTGATAACGAAAAGCTTGTAATACTTGAATAAATACCTTTTTTTTATTGAGGCGAGAATCAAAATTTTCAAAAAAAAAACTTTTGAAAAAGAAATTGCCAAATTTTCTATATCGATTAAGAAAGATGCATGCTCCTTCTCACGAGATCGGTTTTTATTATGTTTCTTTTGAATAAAAATATATTGTAAACTTGTTTTGTTACATACATAGGGGTGAGATTTTTTAGATTATGTTTGGTAATGATGATAATAGATCTAATTGTTAAACAATTTTATCCTTAATGAGTTTTTTTTGTTCTTTAATGTTAGTTTTTTACACTACAAAAAAAACAAGAAAATATAGCCATTTTGAAATTTAAAAATTCATCAGGAGTCTGCCATAATTCTGTGAGAATTCTAAGGACTTCCATCCATAAATATTTTCTCCCACTCATTCACAACAATGAAAAAAAAACACATAAAAATGTCTTCTTCAAATCTTCTGATTATTTTCTATCATGGATGGATAAACCTCATTAGGATATAGCAATAAAACTTCTTATGGTTCACAGAAAATCTTTCACAATTCATGGGATTCGCGCAACAACAAGAAATGACTATGCAAACTGGTAATATGTACTGCCTTGTAGTCGTTGTCGTAAACGTCGATTACGTCCTTTTAAGGTAGTTTGGACACACTTATATAATAGAGAGTTTATGTCGGGTTATAAAGTTTGGTATTCTCATAGAAAAATAAATCAATGGTTATTATACTAATACTAGTCAGAATAGGTTAAAAAAAACCAACAATGGAAGCCGAAAATGTTGGCGCTGTTCGGATCGTGAACGATGCGTTTGCGTTTCAAAAAAATATGACATCCATTTTGATGAAGACAATAAAACATGGGTGATTTGCGCCAAATGACAATATGTTGACCAAATTTGTGTATAATGGCAATAATAAAATGAAAAATAATAATAAAATAAATATATTAATTTTTTGCAAAAATCGTCTATCTGCAGACTGCAACAAATTGTGATGACATGGCGAGAGGTATTTTTGTCCAAAAACATGAAAGTGCCAAACGATGCAAAAAGATTTTAATTTTGTCAAACAGTGTGATTTTTTTCCAAATTTGTGACTTTTTTACAAATTACTTGTATATATATAAAGTACTAAGACCGTCTTTAGGTATTTGCAGTTAGCGCATTTGAACACGGCCTACAAATAGTTTGAGACCGTCCTATAAAATACTGATATTTACGAATAGTTTGAGACCGTCATGTTGCGAGTACTTGGAGAAACCTAGTAATAAGTGTCGGATCTCGTCCTTACGAATGGATAAGAAGCCATCAAGCTTGTGCGACGAGAAAATCTCGAGGGTTTCAATATGGCGCATGTTTCGCTAGTGGTCACCATAAGGCGCACTGGTCATAGTGGTGAAGTTTTGGAGAACTGAAAAAGAAGAAGGCGAGAGATAAAATTAGGAAATGGGTTTCTATTAGATATAAGAACTTTTTGTTGTTATTGTTGTTGTAAATGGTTGAATTGAATTTGGGTGTTAAAGCAATAGCTTATTTTATAATGTAAGCAGAAGCAGTCTTCAGCATGATTATGGAAAAAGAAGTTCAAATTTTAGTGTTACCACAGAAATTATCCCACCCGTCACTAAAGATATGTTTGTAACGTCTCATGCAATTAATGAGTAATTAATTTTTGAATTTTGGAATAAAAAATAATAGTTTTGAATTTTATAATAAAGATGAAAATCATAAGACAAATCAAATACTAGTCTTTGTCTTTGCCTTTATACCATTACATCTCAAAGACATTTTTCATTATAATAGCTCATAATTCCAATTTATTTTCTAACCAAATAATGAAAAGAAAAATACAAAAACTAAAAATGACGCAGTCAAAAATATAAACCAGACCGAGATTAAACAAGATAACATAAATGGATATAAAAAAACAAAGAAAAGGGAGTTACATCTCAAAAAGAAGCATTGAGAATCTTATGGACAATTGGACGAGCTCTACACATGGCTAGTAACGGTGTCGCTGGACGCATTGTGGTTGCTTCACTAATGTCTACATATTCTTCTCCAATTCTCTCCCATTCAAAACATTGAATCATCGATCCAAGCGCCAAACTCACTACCTTTTGAGCTAGCCCAGAACCGGGACAAGCTCTTCGTCCCATCCCAAATGGCATCAACTTTTGATCTTCCCCTTCTTTCTCAAACCGCTCTGGCTTGAACATTTCTGGCTCTTCCCATATATTCGGGTCTCGGTGAATGGCCCATACGTTCGCGATTAGCGTCGTGCCCTGTGGGAAGTCGTAGCCTCCAACTTTACAATCATCTGTTGCTCTATGTGGAGCAAGTAATGGAGCTGCCGGGTAAAGTCGAAAAATCTCTGATATGATGCATTGAAGGTAAGGAAGATTTTTAGCATCCGGTTCATCTATTAACCAGTCTAAACCAATTTTGGAATCGATTTCGATCCTCGCTTTCTTTAATACTTCAGGATGGTTCAACAAATTCAACATGGCCCATTCTAATGTTCTTGTTAATGTTACATTTCCGGCGAATATCATAACCTATATCCAAATAAAAATCAAGAGTTAGTCATAATATAAACCTTAATTAGTGTTGTTTATGAGAGACTAAATAGATTCCTAAATACTTACAACTATGAGTCCTTTAACGGTGACATCCGTGTAATAATCAGGTTGAGTTTCTTGGAGAGAAAGCAAGTGATCAATCATAGTGTTACCCTTTTCTTCTTGTGCACGTTTCTCATCGACTAGTCCTTGAAGAAACTCATCGACCCGAACCGCCAACTTCTTGACTCCTTTCTCATAATTCGTAACCCAACGCAGGAGTGGAACATAGTCAGAAGCGTGTCCTACACCAGCACTGGATACCGCTTCGTCAAGCAACTGCCTCACGCGTTTCGCATCGTCGTCTTGCTCTGCTCCATCTCCGTAGAATCGTTTTCCGGCTATCATCCTAAGGATGTTATTGATATTGAAGTTTCCAAACAATGATCTCAACTCCACTTTTGCAAACCCCTTAATTATTATCACAGAAACAAGTGGTTAGGCATAGAAAACCGTTAAGATTATCACATCGATATGTATAAGATACTCTAATATACAAATAACATAGTCCTATTTAACCAAAAATAAATAAATAAATAACATAGACCATTCCACATTTCCACTCATTGACAATTGTTTTCTATTTGGAAATCTATGAATCTTGAAATGGTATTGGAACTCATGTTGACCCGACCAGAGTGTACATTGCTAGCTATAACGTGAAATTCGGTTCAAGATAAAGTAGAAAAACAATCATCTCGAAAAAGCTAATAAATTTTGAACTTAATCTAATATACAAGAACAAAGACCTAAATTGCAAGTTAGTTTTGAGAAGAAAACTATGAATCTTGAAATGACAAATATATACATGTACATAGAATTTCACTTACATGTAGCGAGTTTTTGGAGAGACACAATATCAAGTGTCGGATCTCGTCTTTCCGGATGGATAAGAAGCTATCGAGTCTATAAGACGAGAAGATCTCGATGGCACCAATACGTCGCAGATTCCGCCAATGGTCACCATAAGAAGTAGTGGCCATAGTGGTGCAATTGTATTCAACGAGTCTCCCGAAAGTGAATTTCTGACGATCGGCCAAAACGATGTCGTTTTTGGTAAAACATTCTTCCGCGAGGGAAAGAGAGGAGACGACAAAGGCAACACGATTGCCAAGGCGAAGTCGGAAAATCGGAGCACCACCGAGGGATTGAGAAAGAGAGTGTAATGTGCGGTGAAGCGGCGGTTTGAGGAGGTGGAGATGTCCAATTACCGGCAAGGACCATGCCGGACTTGGAGGTAGGTTAAACTTGCTATGCCATCTAGAAATCAAATGTTTTAAAGAAAGGATGAAGAAGACAAGAAAAGATAAAATTAGCAAAAGATATTCCATTAGATCTTAGGATTTTTTTTCTTCTTCTGTTGTCAATGTGTTAGAACTAAACACCAGATTCTCACTAGTATTTATAAATTATTAAATGAATAAGATAAGATTTTGAATGGATAATCACTTGGAAAACATTTTTTAAATGGAAAACTTTTTTTATTAGTAGAACTTAATTTGGAAAAAAATCTTACCCAAAAGGCCAAAACATATTTCCTTTAATAATTACTTGGAAACATATCATAAAACAAAACCAGCGTGTGACAGTTTTATAACTTATAAAATGTTGAAACGTGTAAAAAGTAATGTTTTGATTTTTTTTTTTTAAGTCATGATATTTTGAGAGTCTGCCTGATACACGTTAAGAAATTTTGTTTTTTTTTTCTTTTTTGTCGTCCACGTTGAGAAATTAACCTTTTTTTTTTTT
>OVAY01001704.1:244-25619 GCA_900406395.1 Kernera saxatilis | reverse complement strand
TTGTACCTGACCGAACAAGAGAACGGCGAAAGCAGAGAGGGTCTGAAAGAGACCAGGGATGAAGAAAGCGATCCTCCACGCCGTGAATTTGGTGGCTCCCAATTTCTGAATCACCGAGAACACCAGAGGCATGATCAGCTGCGTCGCGCCTCCTCCTAGGTTTCCCCAACCGGCGGCGATTCCGTTCGCCGACCCCACGACGGGCCCGGAGAACATAGAGCTCATCCAGAACTGCGTCGAGACGAAAGTGGCCAGAGAGAACCCGGCGAAGAATCGGACGAGGATAAATCCGATCGGCGATTTGATCCCGGAGGTGAAATAGACGGCGGGAGCGGTGGAGAGGGTTAACGCGGCGGAGGCGAGACGTGGACCGAAGAGGTCGCAGGCCGTGCCCATGACGAGACGAGCGAAGACGGAGCCTGAGACGGAGGCGATTCCGGCGTTTCCGATGTCGGTGGCGGTGAGGTTGAGGTTCTCGCGGATGACAGGGAGGAGAGGTGGAGCTGCGAAAGTGGAGACGAAGCAGCAGAAGAATTGGAACCATGAGAGATGGAAAGCTCTCATATGAGGCTTAGCGACGGAGAATAGCCGGAAAGTAGTGGACTTGTTCTCGGAATCCACCGGAAGTGCGAATCTCCGAGTGGTGGTGGTGGTGGGGGTGGTCCCGGATTCTCCTCCTTTGCCTTCGACGTCCATTGTTTTGAGCTTTGGAGAGTTTTTGGGGTTTAGTAAGGGTTTAAGGAAGGAGAAGAGTTTTGAGGAATCTAAGCTTTGAGGTTGTGAGTATATATAGAGGAAGGTGTCGTCGTGTAAAGGCTCTGATGACATTTTCATTGAGGTTCATGCGAAAAGTGATGTAATCAAACTTTTTTATTTTTTTTATAATGGACGTATATTCTTATTTTAAAAGGATCATAAAAATTCAAGAAGTATTAGATAAAAAAATTTGTTTATTTTAAAAAAAAAAAAATTTTATGCATTGAGTTTCGGTTATGATTGGATTTCAGTTTAGAACTTTAGAAAGGGTAATGATCAAAATATGATTGGTTTATACCAATATTTATTTGTTTGAAGTTAATTTAATAATTCTTAGTTTTTTGAAATTTTATTTTTAGTTTAGATTTGGTTGATGTGTGAAATGTAAAAAATTATATTAGTCGAATTAAACCATCTAACGTTGACTCGTAAGTGTGGTGCATGTAAAACCATTTGTCATACATCCGTGTGTTACATAAATAAATGTCCGTTTTAGAACCGTTACGATCAATTGTGAATAAATATGATGTAAGCGTTAGATCATCATTTGTAAGATCTCATAGATCTGAGAATAGAGACGACAACAGAGTTTGAAATAAATTTTTGTCTACAATTGATATATATATATTATTTGTATGTGTATGAATACATAATTCTTGTTGATATAAATAGCCAACTAAAAAAAAAAATCATAATCGATTACTCCGGTCTTCAAATAGTATATTTCAATATAAATGTTGTTTTGACGCTTAGCAAGCAGATTAAAACATAAATTAAATGTTCTATTATACGCATACAAAAACAATTGACTCTTGATTTATATTGTATTTATATTTTTAAAACTATTTAAAATAGAGATGAATTATATATTTTTATATCAAAATTACACTGAATCCCAAAACAAAATCTTATACTAAAAAAAAGAACGACTTTTATTTTGAAACGGTTAAAATAGAGTTATAATCTCAATATACACATTCATACAATGTTGCATAATAAGCAATAAATTTATTATAATGTTTTACTTCTTTTGTTTTTGTCACTGAATGTTTAAATTAGTTGATTAGCAAAAATCAAAAGAATAATAATATAATTTTCCTACTATTTGTTTTTTGTTTATCTTATAAGTTATAACAACTATTTAGATATCAATTACTTGTTATACTTTCTTATACTAATATTAATTTTTGAAGTCAATACTTGAGACTCGGGGAACAGTAGCTTATTTTGGGCTCTTTAACCATGGCAAAGGTAAAGTCTTCGAAGCATTAGCTTTGGCAAAGTCTCACTCTTTTAATTACAAAACAAATTGTTACGAAACTTCTCAACTTGTTTGTTTCTTAACTTTGGCAGATTCTCTTGTATGCAATGGTTTTTCCAAAGAAACAATTTTTTTTTTTTTTGGGCAACCAGTTTTTCCAAAGAAACTAAAACTGAATTTTATGAGTTTAATCAACAAAGAGTAACTTAAAACTAAAACTATTGAAAATATCAAATATGAAACTTTCTCATATATGTTTTCATCTGAAATTACAATTTTTGTTTTTACTTTTTATCAAAGTTTTATTACATTTGAACAGTTTGAATAAAAGATAAAAAAGATTTTAAAAGTAATATATTTGAAATATTTAACATCGTTATTTTTCTTTAAATATGTAGCAATTATACACCATTTACCCGTAAGTTCGTAACAAAAATTCAATCTTAAGCATATTTTCAGTTGTCTCTTCAAGAATATAACAATCTTAGATAAAAATGATGTTAAAAAACAAATCTTAGTTAAAAGTCTTTGAAATCTCTAACATAAATGCTTTATTTCATTTGTGACTTTTTTTCAACCTCTATGCTTTATTTATGTCTATGATGAGTAGTGAATAACTGAATACGAAAAAATAAATAAAAGGTATGAGATCAATAAAGAGTAAGCATGATTTTATATTTTCAAATTTAAATCTATCGAAAAGTACCTTTTTCCATACATATTTTCATCTGAATATATGTTTCTTCCTGTTAATTGATGTTTTGATGTATTTAAAAATTAAAAATGAAAGAGATAACAAAAGTTAAGTTGCTATATATGAATCATATAAAAATATTTATAGATATTTTGTAATATGCAAAACGTTTGGGTTAAATTCATGAATTTAAAAGTTCAGCATTTGAAATTTTGTTTTATTTCAAAAGATTTACTAAATAGTCTAAAAACATGAGGCGAATATTTTATATATCAAAGAAAAAATGGATATGTCTGAAGATTTGTAATTTTTTTTTTTTTTTTTTTAGTTTATCTCTTCTTTGAGTTTATCTTTTCCACCGAGTCCAGATGATTCTCTAATTTAAAATATTACGTATGTATCTACTGTATATATTGACATTTTCATAAAAAAACAAAGTTTATGAGATCAGTGAAAAACGATTTTATGTAAAATATCCATAAAAAGATGAGATGTTTAGATAAGTTTTGTATAGATTTTAACATATTTTTTTATATTAGTAGTTTTATATACTTGAGTTTAAATTTATTTATAAAGTTTATAACCACAATATATTTGAACCTAAACTATTAGATATTTTAAAAATTAAGCCGTTTAGTTGGACTAACAAAAGTCAAATATAGAATCATTAAGTGATTAAGTTGTGAATATTCTGTGGGTTCTACAATATTGTGACTTTTTAAAATATGTGTGGAATCTTGAGAGCCAAGACTTAGCACCTCCTTCTCCTCTGGACCTCGTTGGAATCCTGTGAACTTAACTCACTTATAAACTTCGGAGATAGATTCTCTCTCTCTTATCTTTTCTTTTGACATTTCAACAGACGAAGAAGACCAATACACCCTTGTATTCTAAATCTGACATCAGCGAAGCCTCGGCAAAATTTTGAACCCCTCGTTTTTTTCTCTGAATTTTCAAAGATGTTAAGTTATTTTAAATCTTACCTTTTCCGTTTACAATAAGTTTTCTTCATAACCTTTCGATATTTCGTAACCTATGATATATAACTTCAAACATTAATGTTTTTAGTACGAGTTTGTTGAACATTTTCGGATATTAATATATTCATTTCAAATGAACTTTTTTATATTACGGGGAATACCAAACCGAGTAACATACTAATCTTTGGAATGTGTATTAGAATTGAGTATTATCGCCATTTAAAATATCGGTCATCTATAATGAAAAATGAAAGTCACCGTAATAAGTTTTTTTTTTTTTTTTTTCTGTTTTCCAATCATTACAGACTTGTACAAAATGATTAGTAGTTTTTAAGAAAATAGGATCCGTACCTAAATGTTACGGCACTTTTCAGTGAGCCCTGGCGATGTTGAAAAGAGTTTACTTCTTTCAATAAATGATTTTAATAATGCATCTTGCATGATTAATGATGCTTGGGATCAATTATATTACTATTATATATCCCATCTACATATTCCAAAAGTCGTCTAAATTAATTTTCATATCAACCATCTGAATCTCTCGAGAGTAGGAAACAAGTTGTCCACAAAAAAAAATGCAATTTGAGTTATTATAAAAATCATAAATAAAACCTGGCAAGCACGATTGATCTAAGAAGATGAATAAAATGAAACATTCTATAATCTCGTATTACAATTAGATTGACAATGAAGTGATAAAGACGCGAATCAAACCATGGATTCCTATTGGTCAAATAAACTTTAGACTATTCTTATTCGATATGAACCAGTCCTTTACTACTGGTTTTAGATACTTTTTTCAAGACACGTTCTTCGTATCATTCATTAGTACTGATGGAGCCCGCAAGGCCGGTTTAGTTGTGCATAGGAGGAATTTGAAAGCCGACTTTTTTTAGTTATAAAATTATTGCACATTATAGATAAATGAAGAAAAACTGTGAATTAGACTTGCCAATTTTACTTAGAAATCTGGACAACTATATGATCAAATAATCTCTTAACGCCTGTGAAGAATTTCGAATTGAATAACCCATGTATTCATCTTGTACTATTAGTGAAAATGTTCAAAGTATCAGACAGTTTGACATATCTAATCTTGTACTATTAGTGAAATGTCTAAGAGATTGATTATGATAAGACATATATTTTTTTATGAAACAAATATAGTAACAACTATAAGCTAAAAAGTAGGTATTGTATAGTACTTATCTGATTACAAGGTTTTACGTAATAATAGATTTAACACACGGTTCATATATATAGTGTTTGATTTTGTATGTATAGTAAATGATCTCAAGGTATTAGGTATCTATAAATTTAGTCAGGCCCGACCTTTAGCCAAAGCTGGTCAAGCATTGGCTTCCGACCGTTAATATTATAAACAAATTTCGGCCATGTTTTAATAAGATTTTCTTTAGTCTAGACCTAGTGGTACAACCTCCTTTGTTGGCTCATCATAACAATGGATTGACCAGAGCTAGTGTTAAAATTTTTGGCCAATTTTTTTTCATTGCTTCTAGTCTCTAAAAACTCAGGAATGGCACTGAATTTAGCATATATTTTTTTTTGTATGTAAATGTTAATTAGAGGAGAAATAGCTACTAAATGATGACTTAAGTTGCGTGCGAGTTAAAAAAATTTATGGAAGTATATTGTGCATATAATTGATTAATTTTCTTGAAAAAAAAGATTAGAATGCATAAATTTTTTTAAATGATTTTTTTGTTTGTTTCGTTCATCATTCAGATACTTGGCCGACATTCTCATCGATAATTTTGGGATACTATCAAATAACCAATGACATGGACACTAAAGTTTAGACCATATAGACGAAATTTAGCTTAACGTTGCACTCTTGTACCAATTGATCAAGAATTCAAGAGGCTGTCTTGGTTTGGGTACTGAAATGGGCCATGGAGATTATAATGATCCCTTATGGGCCTATAAATGCCCAGTGTAAGTAAGCAGGTCGTTCGTGGTGGGTTACCTACCAACAATAAGTCCACATGTATGGCCCATATTGTAATTTGTAAACAAAAAGTCAATTGTTTTCTTTTATTAGTTAGAAAAGTTAACGACATTTTATAATGCAGGACTGATAAATAAAATTCGTTTTTAGCGAATTAAAAAATAATTGAAATTTATTAGAATAGGTAAGTAACATCAACTCTGTTATAGAACATTTACCTGGTTTTTTCACTGCTTGTACAGTTGTAATATTAAGAAACTTTATACAAATCTTTTAGCTAATAACGTACTTAAGTTTTTTTTTTNAATTTTTTTTTTTTTTTTCTTTTTTTTTTTTTTTTTTTTTTTATAATTTTAACTGAAATATCGAATCGAACTCAGAGAGAAAAAAAGAGCAGACACTGATTGGATTCTGAATTTCGTTTTATTGAATGAAATTGTTTTATTTTTCTTTCTCAAAGCATAAAAAAAAAAGTCGAAGAAGAAGAAAGAAAGAAAGAAAGTAGAAAAGAGTGGAAGAAGAGGGAAAAGGAGAGTGGAATGCAATTAAGTGAATGGAGTTGCAGAGGAAAGTAGCTGAAGCAATCCATGTCTTGAATCACGATCCTGAATCTTCCAACAGAGTTGCCGCCAATCAATGGCTTGTTCAGTTCCAGCAAACTCCGGCCGCTTGGGACGTCTCTACTTCTCTCCTCACTTCTCCGATTGTCTCTCTATTCGACCTCCAATTCTTCGCCGCCCAGATTCTCCGTCGAAAGGTTTCGCCTTTCATCTCTCTCTCTCTCGATTCTCAATTTCGACCCTCCCCAAAACCCTTTTTACCACTTTTTTGTTGGTTTCAGATTCAGAACGAAGCATCGAATCTTCAATCAACAGCTAAAGACGCTCTTCTCAATGCCCTTCTTCTCGCTGCTAAGAGATACAGCTCAGGTGTTCCTCAGGTATTGTACCCTTTTCCGGCGATAGGAACGATTTTTGGGTTATGTGTTTGTGATTCGGTTGTGGAATTGGGAATTGCAGCTCTTGACGCAGATATGTCTGGCTCTCTCGGCGCTTCTTCTTCACGCGGACCCTTATTCAAAGCCCTTTGATAAGCTAATGTTCGCACTCCAGAATCTTCAGGCTCACGATGACGGCAATGTCGTCTTGCTCGAGCTTCTCACTGTCCTTCCTGAAGAAATATCTGACACTCGCCATTTTTCTCATCACTCTGATCTACGTCAGGAGGTTATTCTTCTCTTTTCCTTTCAAAGAGTTTGTGTTTTTTTTTCCTCTTTGTTCCTTGTTTTACTTACCTCGTTTTTCGCTTTGTAACAGCTTCTCTCGCATACTTCCATGGTTCTTGATTTCTTACTCCAGCAATCTGAGAAGCAATTTGCCTCCCCTCTTTACCCGAATGACAACAGCCGCAAAATACTTCGTTGCTTATTGAGTTGGGTATGTTGTTTTGTGTTTCATGTAGAATTGTGTTGTGGTGATCTTTCCCCGGGTTTCACTTTGATGTCTTTCCTCATTTCATTAGGTCCGTGCTGGATGTTTCTCTGAGATTCCACAAGGCGCAGTGCCTTCACATCCCCTTCTTAACTATGTATTTAATGCTCTACAGGTGACTTTCCTTAGTGGTGTAGTTTAAATCACTTTAACTTTTCTACAAAGTGCCTTTCTATTTCTTTCTTGGGTCTTGATTTCTCTGCGTTCCATAGGGTACTACTTTTGATCTCGCCGTTGAGGTGCTTGTTGAACTTGTGACTCGGCATGAGGTATGTTTGAACCACATTGCATTGGCATATATTTCTTTGTATATTCTGGTCTGATTTGTTCATATGTATTGTCAATGCGTTGCATAGGGTTTAATATTAACATATGATCTTATAGTTCAATAGCAAAAGCTTACATATGTGTTTTTGGATTTCCATACCATTAATTGTTTTGTTCTTGCAGGATCTTCCTCAGGTTTTATTGTACAAAGTACAGTTTCTCAGAGATACACTTCTAAAACCAGCTCTGATAAATGCTGATCCAAAAATTGTCTCCGGCCTGGCATGCTTGATGTCTGAGATTGGACAAGCCGTGAGTACTAGTTCCATTTTATCCTCTCATGACTGTCATCCAATGTTGTGACGTTATTACTCTTCAGTTTACTTTATTTGCTTTCTGTGAGACTCATGTCGGCTTGTAATGTGTTCTAGGCACCATGCTTGATTGTTGAAGCAAGTTCTGAAGCACTTATTCTGACTGATGCGCTTTTGAGGTGAATGTTAGGCCTTGATTGCTTGTTTGCGTTTGCTTTAACATTTAGTGTGTATTTTTCCAAATAAACTCTCAACCTTTAGCTTTTTAACATAAACTCATTTGTTAATTGCTAATGGAGATTCTTCTTTCGTTTGCCTTTACAATATGCAGAAATATTTTATGAAATTACAAACGCAAATGCAAAAATTGGTGTTTGAAATAAGCAGGCCTTAAACGTTTGGCTCTCTAAGTTAATTATTCACTTTTTTCTCCAACCATGGCTTGTTCTTTCGGTTGGTATTAATATCTTACATATTACTCTTGTTTACTGTCCATCAATTATTTTTCCAGCTGTGTGACATTTCCAAGTGAAGACTGGGAGATTGCAGACTCAACTGTACAGTTTTGGTATTATGTTTATCTTACTATGCTCCTTTACAACCATATGGACTTTAATAGTTTTCTTGCCATCTTCCTATCCGAGGGATTTCTGCTGGCTGTTCCTCAGACTTGATTTTTTTTTTTCCATTTTTTTCCGTATTTTATCTCAGGTCAACGTTTGCGACATATATACTTAGCCTAGGTGGAAACAGACAGAATGACAGAAATCGTGTGAAAGAGATATTTCTACCAGTTTTCTCAGCTTTATTTGATGATCTTGTTCTGCGCGCTCAGGTTACATCTTGGAAACTTTCTTAACTTTAATGTCTCTTTCGGTTTTATATGTAATGAAGCTATCAATCAGTTGCAGCACCTGCAGTACCTTGAAAAAAACCCAATATTTATATAGTTCTTATTGTTAATATTTGGTCAACTATTAAGGTTCTGGTGGAAATTTTATTAAAAATTCATTCCTATTCATTTTCTTAAAATTTGAGGCTTGTCACTCACAGTTTCTTGCATCTTAGTCTTACCTTTCTTCTTTTTACCACATTTTGCCTGTATCAACATAATATTGGATTTTTAGTCTGTCGTTTCCTGAATATTCACAAGTCCACAAATCATTAAACAACTACTCTATTTATTGTACTAATGGTGTTTTTTTGTGCTTCTAAAATTCTTTAGCAATCTATCTTCAGGTTGATGAGTTTACCTCCAGTGATGAGAGTCCAGGGCTTGACCTGCCTGATGGCCTGTTGCATTTTAGAAATAATCTTCTTGAGCTCTTGGTAGATATTTGTCAGCTACTTCATCCTACAACATTTGTGAGTAAGGTGTGCCCTCACTTCACAATTCAAATCATTATATTATGAACCGGGCAGGATTTTCCCTAAATTTAACATTTTTTGGACTGTGTGTGACGTTGAAAACAGCTTCTTCGTTCTTCTTCCATATCTTATTAGTTCTCATGGGATTAATTCACTTTCTGTTAGTGAAATATTCTCTGTATAACACTAAGTTTTTTTAGATTATTACTTTACTTGTCTCATACAGAACAACATTACTCTGGTGTCTTGGATTGCTTTAGTTAGATGGTTGCTTGATAAGTAGTTTTTTCTCTTTCATGTTCTGTGGCAAAGTAAGTTTTTTTCTGTTGTTTTATTTTTAACCTTTTCTTGCCGATATACGTGTAGTTATTTTTTGGTGGTCTACCTTCTTCAAATGTTTCGATGCCCTTGAGAGAAATTGAGGCGAAGCTGTTTGCTCTTAATGCGGTGAGCAATCTTGACCTCTTTTCTTCCAAATAAGTTGTTTCATTTTAAGTTTCTGGTTTCAGAACAACCCCAAGAGGGGTAGGATCACATTGTATGGGTTCTCTACTGTTAATTCTTTCGTCTCTATTGCTTATCCATCCATCATCACTTTCCGTTTGGAGATTAGCGGTAATATCTTTAAGTTTGGCAGTTTTCAGGAGCTGCAATTTCTATTGCTTATCCCTGTCTTTACTAAAGAATTCTACTGTGTCAGGTTTCTGAAATTATCTTGCAAGAGGGAGAGGCTTTTGATTTTTCATTGATCATGCAATTGGTTTCTGCATTCTTTGTTAGGCCATCCAGCGAGCTCAAGGGGTTTATATGTGTTGTATGTCAGTTCATACTCTTGCCTTTGCTTATGGCTTACCAACAATTTTCTTGTACTGTAAATGCAATCAACATTTGACAATATTCAACTTTTAGGTATACAGATCACTGGCGGATGTTGTTGGCTCCTATTCAAGATGGATCTCTGTTTTCCCAAGTAACGCCAGACCCTTGCTGTAAGTCTACTTTCATCAGTGACCATTCACCATAGTTCAGTTACAATTTTAGCAATTACCTTGAATTTTTTTCTTTCTGTGATTGGTATTTTTCAGTCTTCTCTAAGAAGATGTGTATGTTTATATCGTATAACATCAATTGGTCTTAAAATCTAAATTCTGCATTGTTTTTCTGCTTTCAGATTATTTCTGGCAGGAGGGATTTCTGAACCTATTTGTTCACATGCTTGTGCCTCTGCTCTCCGTAAAATTTGTGAAGATGCTCCAGCTGTAATCCAGGAAACATCAAATTTAGATATCTTAATGTGGATAGGAGAGGTATCAGCTTCTTTCGTTAACTGCAACGACAAGCTTCAAATTACAATGATATATATTGTACCCTGAATCATTATACTTTTACCGTTCTTAGTGTTTGGAGCAGTGGAATTTGGCCTTGGAAGATGAGGAAGAAGTCATTACTGCTATCAGTCTGATCCTTGGCTCTATTTCTAACAAAGAGCTCCAAAATAAATTATTAACTCAATTGCTTTCGTCAAGTTATGGAGTTCTTTCGAAACTTGTAAGTGTTTATATTGTTCAGTTATAAAGAGTTATTCTTCAGGGGTCATCATCATTCATTTTCCTGTACAAGTTGCTGTTTGTTCTTACTCTCTATAAATAGAAAACGAATCAGCTGATTGTCCACACACTTCTCTAAGGCCAATTTTTAACAATACTAGTAACTAGAAGAAAAAAAAAAAAGATAGAAGATAAGTGGTATCTAGACGATGATCTTTGTTTTGTCCTGCGATATTTTTTTTTATTGTTTCTATATTAATGTCTTTCCTTGATTGAGTGACAGATGATGCACCTCTGAGATAGAATTTGGACTAATAGCTTTTTTTTTGTTTTAGGTAGATGATGAAGCTGAGTCTTCTGGTAGAGAGAATCCAGCCACTTACACACGAATGTTGAGCTCTGCTACAAGAGGTCTTTACAGGTCTGCTTCTGTGACTGCTGTATTTACTATCTTTCTTAAATGCGTTGTAATCTAGGAGCTTTTGGTGAATAGTTTGACGACCCCGGGACTTCGAATTTATCTATGAAAACATTGCGATAATTTTGCATTACATATATTTTTCTGATAACCTGCGTTAAATAGATTTAATAACTCCGAACCGAAATCTTTAGTAGCTTGCACACTCTAGTGGTTTTCTTATAAGGTGTACAAAGCTTGGTAAGAATATAATATTGATGACTTTGCTCTTCATTTGTTCCATGATTCAGGATTGGAACTGTATTCAGTCACCTTGCGACGTCTCTGTCATCTGTCCCTGTGGCAGATGGTCCAATCCTTTCTTTGTTGACTGTTTTCTGGCCCATTTTGGAGAAGCTATTTAGGTCTGAACACATGGAGAGTGGCAGTTTAGCTGCAGCAGCATGCCGTGCTCTTTCAGTGGCAGTTCAGTCATCAGGTTTCAAACTTCTTATCTCCTTATTCTATTCAGCTACATTTGTCTCGGTTTGCCTTTAGCTTCCTTTACACTAATCAATAACTTATCATAATATCTACCAATTATTTCTTGCTTTCGTACTCTTAAGAGTCTGACTAATGATATGATTTTGGGATTATTAGGGCTCCAAATCAGCCTCTCTCATCTTTGCAATAGCAGGTTTCACTTATTATATTATAACACCTTAAATTTGCATTATGTATAGGTGAGCACTTTATGCTGCTACTACCCAGTGTACTGGATTGTCTATCAAGAAACTTTCTATCATTTCAAAGCCAAGAATGTTACATAAGAACAGGTGAGGTTTCTTAATTCAGGGACAGGATCTGCTGGAGAAAAATTTCTTGAGATGCTAGCTTTGATTCCTTAGCCACGGTTTTTACTGACGGGGAGCTTAAATTAATTATACCCGATGTTAGTTAGTGGATGAGCCAGTTCTCTGACATTTTCCTTTTCACGCACTTATTTCCACAGCCTGTGTAATAGCCGAAGAATTTTGTCATAAGGAGGAATATGGTTCCTTGTTCATCACTACTTTTGAGAGATTTACTCAAGCATCATCACTGATGGGAATAAATTCGTCATATATATGCGACCAAGAACCCGATTTGGTGGAAGCATATGTGAATTTTGCATCAGCATTAATCCGCGGTTGTCATAAGGTTTTGCAACCACTCTTTGCTCGATAAAGCATAACTTTTGATTCATCTTTCAAAAATAGGAGTCTTGGGGGTGAAGGGTTGGTTCTATTTCTTTGATGAAACAGGAATTGTTGGGTAGTTCTGGAACACTTCTTGAAATTTCTTTCCACAAAGCGGCTATTTGTTGTACAGCTATGCACCGAGGTGCTGCTTTAGCTGCAATGTCATACTTGTCAGGTAAGTTTGCAGTGGTTTACTATCGAAACCGGCATTAACTTTTTTGGTCACAAGCATACTTTAACACTATGTTTTTCAAGCTCTACAGGTTTCTTGGAGGTTTCACTTTCTTCCATGATGGAAACCGTGAATTGCATATCAGAAGGATCATTCAGTGTGGTCTCTGTCCAGGTTGTATCTCACTGTGGAGAGGGACTTTTGTCTAATCTGGTGTATGCTCTACTTGGAGTTGCAGCTATGTCAAGGGTAAATAATTTGAGTTAAAAATTTCTCCAAAAGTAGTTGATGGATTTGGGATCTTTGAATCACCTCTTCGGTTCTGCTTTTGTTTTAGGTTCACAAGTGTTCGACAATACTTCAACAGTTAGCAGCAATCTGCAGTTTATGCGAGAGGACTTCATGGAAAGGAATGTTGTGTTGGGAATCTCTCCAAGGATGGCTAAACTCAGCGGTCTCTCTCTCTTGTGATCACATTAAAACCCAACTCCTCTTCTCTTTTGTTTCATCTTCTTCTTATGGCGTTTTTGTTTGTTTTCAGGTGTGGGCACTTCCGAGCGAGTATTTAAAGCAAGGAGAGGCAGAAAGCATAGTGAGGGAATGGTCAGAAGCTCTGGGAGGTGCAGGGATCGATTACCTCGAGAACAAAAGCTGCAATTTTGGATACAATAACAGTTCAGGAGGAGGAGGACATATGCAAGGGAAACACGGTCGAGCATTGAAGCGATTAGTCAGAGATTTTGCGGATTCTCATCGAAACGATCCTAATCTAAACATCATCTGATTAGGGCAATGCATCTTCTTCTTTCTGTCAAATGCTCTGTTTCTGATGTACAGTAGGAGGGAAAAGAAACCTCATGAAGAATCTTAAGGCATTTCTTTTAGATTGATCTGATGAGAAGGATAATATACATACACATCCATTGTTAACATTTTACATTTATTTTAGTTTTAAAATTTATCATGCAAACGAGTACGCGCCAAACCGTCGGTTCCACTTTTCACGGGATAAATTGGGCCTGCCTTTTGAATTAAGATAAAGCCCATTAGCTTTTTTCGGTTTTAAGGAAAATAAATAAAGTCGCACGTTAAAAAATCGAAATTAATTCGGTTTCGTGCACGTGATTTTCACGTGATTTTTTTTTTTTTTGGGGTAGCATTTGGGAAAACCCTAGGCGAATCACTTCTAGGCCGCCGGAGTCGCTGTTAGAGAGAGAAAAGGTTCGTTCGTTTTTGCGCGATTTCGATATTTCTGCTCATCGAATAAATCTGTTCATCGTAAAAGTTTGTAGATAAGTTGAGTAGAAAACCCAGCTTTTGTTAATCCCAATTCGATTTCGCAGTGTTGTATCCGAAATTTTACGCTGTTCAGCGACGACGAGAAGATTAAGTCTTTACTAGTCTTGTGTTTTTGAACTCCGTTTGATTTTGTTCTTTTATGTAGTTTCGTCGTTTTTGATTTCCTGTTCTCCGTCTTCGACCTCGAGAGACGAAAATGGCAGATCAGGAGTCAGATACGAATATCGAGATTTGGAAGATCAAGAAACTGATCAAGGGTCTCGAATCCGCAAGAGGTAATGGAACGAGTATGATCTCCCTTATTATGCCTCCTCGTGATCAGGTCTCTCGTGTCACCAAGATGCTTGGTGATGAATATGGAACTGCTTCCAACATCAAGAGTCGAGTGAATCGTCAATCTGTCTTGTCTGCCATTACTTCGGCTCAACAGAGGTTGAAGCTCTACAACAAGGTCCCTACTAATGGGCTTGTTCTCTACACTGGAACTATTGTTAATGATGATGGTAAAGAGAAGAAAGTGACTTTTGATTTCGAGCCCTTTAGGCCGATTAACGCGTCGTTGTACCTCTGTGACAACAAGTTCCATACCGAGGCATTGAACGAGCTTCTAGAGTCTGATGACAAGTTTGGTTTCATCGTCATGGATGGAAATGGGACACTGTTTGGCACTTTGAGTGGGAATACTAGAGAGGTTCTTCACAAGTTTACTGTTGATCTCCCGAAGAAGCACGGAAGAGGAGGACAATCTGCGCTTCGTTTTGCTCGTCTTAGGATGGAGAAGAGACACAACTATGTTAGGAAAACCGCAGAGCTTGCAACACAGTTTTACATCAATCCAGCTACAAGTCAGCCTAATGTCGCTGGTCTGATCCTTGCTGGTTCAGCTGATTTCAAGACTGAGCTCAGCCAATCAGAACTGTTTGATCCTCGTCTTCAAGCTAAGATATTGAATGTCGTTGATGTTTCTTACGGAGGTGAAAACGGGTTCAACCAAGCGATTGAGCTGTCTGCTGAGATTCTGTCTAACGTGAAGTTCATACAGGAGAAGAAGCTGATTGGGAAGTACTTTGAGGAGATAAGTCAAGATACCGGGAAATATGTTTTCGGCGTGGATGATACTCTAAAGGCTCTTGAAATGGGTGCTATCGAAACCCTTATTGTGTGGGAGAATCTGGATATAAACAGGTACGAGCTTAAGAACAGCACGAGCGGAGAAATAGTGGTGAAACACTTTGGGAAAGATCAAGAGACTGATCAAAGCAACTTCCATGATGCAGAGACTAACGCTGAGCTAGAAGTCCAGGACAAGATGCCTCTGCTCGAGTGGTTTGCGAATGAGTACAAACGTTTTGGTTGTACGCTTGAATTTGTGACTAACAAATCCCAAGAAGGCTCACAGTTTTGCAGAGGTTTTGGTGGGATCGGTGGTATGCTTCGTTACCAGCTTGACATGAGGACATTTGATGAGTTATCGGATGGTGAAGCTTATGAGGATTCTGATTAAAGTGGAAAAGTTTTGGTGATCGATACAGTGGGGGAAATGTGGCATAAGATGGTCTTTTATCAAGAAGGGTTTTGAAGTTTAAAAATGAAAAAAAAATGAAGAGAAATTTAAGGTTTTCTTGTTTTCTATAGAACATTAAAAGCTTCTTTATTTCTTCAAGCTTTTTTCTTCTCCAACAGTTATATCTTCTTTTCTGTGTTTTGCTAGACAATTTGTGTTGTAATTGATCCTATTTTGAGGATTCTGAACATCTTTTCCTTCTAGTTTCTGGTTTTGTTTTTTCCCGAGAAAATTTTGGTGAAGACGGAGTTACCGATAAGCGCGCGTCTATCTGTTGTCTTAAACGGCGTCGTTTATTGGCCTTTTTGTTGGTTTAGAAAATAATCTGAATTAAATAATATTTTAATAAATTTGTAAATTAATATCCATCTTCTCTCAGTGAGTGATAGAAGCCGAAGTGGCGGAGGCGCTTTCTAGGGTTTCTTCTGATCGGAATCGATCAGATTCGAAGCACGATGGGCACGAGCAGTGATCCGATCCAAGATGGTTCCGATGAGCAGCAGAAGCGATCAGAGATCTACACATACGAAGCGCCATGGCACATCTACGCAATGAATTGGAGCGTTCGTCGCGATAAGAAGTACCGTCTCGCTATCACCAGCCTCCTCGAGCAGTATCCGAACCGAGTCGAGATTGTGCAGCTCGATGAATCCAATGGCGAGATCCGTTCCGATCCTAATCTCTCCTTCGAGCATCCTTACCCACCAACCAAGACCATTTTCATCCCCGACAAGGAATGCCAGCGACCTGATCTTCTCGCTACCTCAAGCGATTTCCTTCGTCTATGGCGTATCGCTGACGATCACTCCCGTGTCGAGCTCAAATCTTGTCTCAATAGCAACAAGAACAGTGAGTTCTGTGGCCCTTTAACTTCCTTTGACTGGAACGAAGCTGAGCCACGCCGAATCGGAACTTCTAGCACTGATACGACTTGCACCATCTGGGACATTGAGCGTGAAGCTGTTGATACTCAGCTTATAGCACACGACAAGGAAGTCTTCGACATCGCTTGGGGTGGAGTTGGTGTCTTCGCCTCCGTCTCAGCTGATGGCTCCGTGAGAGTCTTCGATCTTCGTGATAAGGAACATTCTACGATTATCTACGAGAGCTCTGAGCCAGATACTCCTTTGGTGCGTCTTGGTTGGAACAAGCAGGATCCAAGGTACATGGCCACCATTATCATGGACAGTGCTAAAGTCGTGGTGCTCGACATTCGTTTTCCAGCTCTTCCGGTGGTGGAGCTTCAGCGACACCAAGCTAGCGTCAATGCCATAGCTTGGGCTCCTCATAGCTCTTGCCACATCTGTACTGCAGGAGACGATTCACAAGCCTTGATTTGGGATATTTCCTCCATGGGACAGCACGTTGAAGGTGGTCTTGATCCCATTCTTGCTTACACAGCTGGTGCTGAGATTGAGCAGCTGCAATGGTCGTCTTCTCAGCCTGATTGGGTCGCTATTGCTTTCTCCACCAAGCTGCAAATTCTCAGGGTGTGATCTTTTTTTTTTTTAGTTTATGATCTCTTGTCACACAATAGGTTACCCATTTTCTATCTTATTAAGACTTCTGCTTGCTATCCTCTAGATGTAAAGCTTGCACTGACTGTTCTTCATCGTATTAATGAATCTGCTTTGATCTGCATTGACTCTTATTGATAAGAAAGGATAATCCTTTGATCTTGACTTTTGCTCCATCGCTTTTCCTCTCTTGGTACAATCTTTTCAGTCTGATCCATGGGAAGTGTGTACCTCAGTATTGTGGGTAAATAGGTTTAGTTTTGTATCTGATTTAGAGCAATGGACAACTAGAGTTAATTACGCATCTCACATCCTAAAGTTCTCCTGCATGTCTTGGAATGGGTTTATATAAAGTCAATGCGCAAAAAAAAATACAGAGAACAAGTTTCACATAGACCTGCAAGTAGGCTCTTATTAACACTTTAACCTCCGTGTAGAAACATCAGCTCCGGTGTTGTCAAGTCTACATTTCAACTACTTGATCGTCATACTAAAGATCAATCCGGGTGGTGTTCGATCGATGCACTGCTTAATGGGAACGCTGAAAAAACTAAAGGAGAATGAAGGAAGAATTGGAAGCTGGTTTCCCTTGAGATTTCGAGTTTGATTTCACCGTTTTGATTTGCAGCGACTTGAATTGAGTTTATGTGATGGGATTGATCATCGTCTCCTTGATCAAAGGCTTAGTAGGGTTGGCACTTCTTGTAAATGGCTTCAGATTATATGAAGGTTGGTCTTAATGAATCCGTGATTTTTTCAGAACAAAGAAAAGAAAAAAAATGAATCTGTGATCTTTATCTGGCAGCAAAGAGATGTCAGAGAAAATCTCGTCTGACTTTTCAATGGTCCTAAGAAGGTATATGTCGTAAGAAGAGTCCAAGCTTTATGCTGTGCAAATGTGACCACACGATAGAGAAGCCCACTTGTGAAGCCCAAGTGAGAATAAAAGATCAGTGATCATAGAAAACGTGACGAGGGAAGAGAGTGATAAACCACAACCATACAATTGAATGAAAAAGCTATCCAGAATCTCATCTTCTTTGCCTCCAACTCAGCAATTCTATTTTCCTATATTACCACTCTCTGCTTCAACATTACTTTCTGCCTCTTCTGCTACATTATACAAAAAGCTTCTCTCTGGTAGCCATGGCTTCGGCTACTTTCTCTGTGGCCAAACCATCTCTTCAGGTTTTGTCTCATCTTCCTTCCTTCATTGTCGTATTTCCCCTTCACAAGTTTTATCGTCATCTAATACCTCATGTTTTGCTTTTCAGGGTTTCTCTGAGTTCTCAGGACTCCGAAACTCCTCTGCTCTTCCCTTTGCCAAGAAATCTTCCGATGAGTTTGTTTCCTTCGTCACTTTCCAAACTTCTGCAGTGAGTTCACATCCTCTATATTGCTTCTGTGTTAAACTCAAGAGCTGTCTCTTTTGTCAAATGCTTATTTATCGTGAACAAGCCTGCATGCCATGATCAGCCATGACTACATCTTTTTTTTCGAGGTTTAGTGAACCAAATACGTTGTTTTTTTTCCTTCTGTGTTGTAGATGGGAAGCAATGGTGGATACAGGAAAGGAGTGACCGAGGCCAAGCTAAAGGTAGCCATCAATGGGTTCGGTAGGATTGGTAGGAACTTCTTGAGGTGTTGGCATGGTCGTAAAGATTCTCCTCTTGACGTCATTGCCATTAACGACACTGGTGGTGTCAAACAAGCATCGCATCTCCTCAAATACGACTCAACTCTTGGAATCTTTGACGCTGATGTCAAACCTTCTGGAGACTCTGCTCTCTCTGTTGATGGAAAGATCATCAAGATTGTATCTGATCGTAACCCATCTAATCTCCCCTGGGGGTAAGTCAAAAGAAGTAGAACACACTTCCCATATCTTTCAAATGGATCAACCCAGGCTAAATCTAAATCTTTTCTCAAACGTTTTGGAAAAAATGGTGATGCTGTTTAGGGAATTAGGCATTGACTTGGTGATCGAAGGAACCGGAGTGTTTGTGGACAGAGAAGGTGCTGGAAAGCACATTCAGGCTGGAGCCAAGAAGGTTCTGATTACTGCACCTGGAAAAGGCGATATCCCAACTTATGTTGTTGGTGTCAATGCTGATCTTTACAGCCATGACGATACAATCATCAGCAATGCGTCTTGTACTACTAACTGTCTCGCTCCATTCGTCAAGGTTCTTGACCAGAAATTCGGTAAGCATCTCATACAATTAATCAGCCTATAATGATGATTACATAGAGTAACTAAAAGGCTTTACTTGTGTGAACTCTTAAATGAATCAGTTTTTTGACATGTAAAATACTGAGCAACTTTGTGTTGTTTTAACATGGTAGGGATCATAAAGGGTACAATGACTACAACTCACTCATACACTGGTGACCAAAGGCTGTTAGATGCGAGCCACCGTGATCTAAGGAGGGCAAGAGCAGCGGCTTTAAACATCGTGCCAACATCTACAGGAGCAGCTAAAGCCGTGGCTCTCGTGCTCCCTAACCTCAAAGGAAAACTCAATGGAATCGCATTGCGTGTGCCAACTCCAAACGTCTCAGTGGTTGACTTAGTCGTGCAGGTCTCCAAGAAGACTTTTGCTGAAGAAGTCAATGCTGCTTTCAGAGATGCAGCTGAGAAAGAGCTTAAAGGTATACTCGATGTCTGCGATGAGCCTCTTGTCTCTGTTGACTTCAGGTGCTCTGATGTATCCTCCACCATTGATTCTTCTCTCACAATGGTTATGGGAGATGATATGGTTAAAGTGATTGCTTGGTATGATAATGAATGGGGTTACTCGCAGAGAGTCGTTGATTTGGCTGACATTGTTGCCAATAACTGGAAGTGACTACTCAACTTTTGATGATTCGGAATGTATAATTGTAGTTCCCGAGTTTATGTATTTGTGCTCTACAATTTATAGTAATAATAAACTTGATTCAAACATGTTACATCCTCTGCTTAATTTTTAACTCTGGTTTGGGGATGTCTTTGATACTAAAGAAAGATAAAACATTTTTTATATTACGTAAGAGAAGGATTGGTATTAAAAATGCAAAAGAGTCACATGATAAGCAAAAGAGTCAACAATGCAAAAGATTGAAAGGTGATAAGTGATAACAGCAGATTCGAAATCAGATGAAAGATGAAGAAGAAGAATACTCCTGAGGAGGAACATCATTGAGAAGAGAAGTAGGCATGTTGCTTAAAAGGAAGTCATACTCAAAGCAATGAGCTTCATCGCTGAGAACCGAACCAATCTTCATATGGTCTGCATCGCCGTGTTCACCGGTCTTGTCCTGATGAACAAATAAACTGCTTGACATATCACTGGGTAAAGAAGGTAAAGAGATCTCTCTGCTTTTCCCAACATGACCATCATCATAACAATGTGAGAAATCGTTAGTAAGATTAGCACAAAACTGTTGTTCTTGCAAAAAAGAGGAGATCGGACCAGCAATAAATTGGTTTTTTTCTGGTGGTTGATCCTGAAGAAAACAGAAAATAGAAGATCCCAAACTCATATCAGGTCCCGTAGACACAATGGGGTTAACAGAATCTTTGTCTGATGATGACTGTAACAACTGTTGTGGTTGTCTTTGTAAATAGATGTTTTCAGTGTAGAAGAAGTTGGTTTTAGCTAGAGAGCCACTGATGGATCGAGCAGCAACATCATAAGCTAAAGCAGCTTCTTCGGCTGTATCAAATGTTCCAAGCCAATGTCTTTCTTTTGTAAAAGGGTTTCTGATCTCAGCTGCATATCTTCCCCATGGACGCCTCCTCACCCCAAGGTACTTCACTTCTTGTGACTTCTCTTGTTTGCTTTTGCTCTTGTTTCTTGATTTCAACATGTTCACAATATGCAGAGATCAATGCTTCTCTCTCTGTGTCTCTTTGAGGATCATTAGGCTGCTATATAAACGGTAAGTTGAGAGAAGAGAGCAAAAGATCGTGTGAATTTGATTGATGCCTTTTTGGCTTTGGCATTAAAGTAAAGGAATTAGTTGGGAGTTGCAAAATTTAACTCTAAAGTCTTACTTCTCCTTCGTAAGCCGTGTCAGTAGGAACAAGAAAGGGTTTCATATTTCTCCATCTTTGTCCTTTTGCTTAGTATTTTCCACACTTTAGTTACATGGTCTCTGAGATTATTTATCTTGTGTCATTAAAGAAAAAACCAAGGCTTTGAAGAATGTATGGAGCCAAGCCAAGCGGTGACAAGGACAGTGTCATTTTAGATTCAGACAAAAACTGTACAAATTTCAAGAAACCTAACTAAACTTTCAATGGGAGAACATGTGACACATGCATAGGGATTTGGATTTTAAGGGTGATTAGTTAATTTATCTTTTGTGTCGTTTTGTCTTCTTCCATTTGATGTCCAAATTTGCATATCTAAAAGACAAAAATATCAGAACTCAAGACAGATTTGAGATATGTTATACCACATGTGTCTGAAGTCATTTTGCTTCTCATGTTTCAACTTGTTTACATTAGTAGAAGAAGCTTTTTCAATTGAATCCAAAAGCTAAAAGAAATGAAAAACTAGTTAACTACAAAACAGTACCAAGTAGGATCTATTTGACACTCCTCTAGCTTTGAAGAATCCTGCACTGTCTCTTCCTCTGTTCTCAATTCTCCTTCTTCCATTACTCTCAAAAACTCTTCAAGTGCTCTCTGCATCCACTCATACCTACACAGCTCCAATGCTTCTTTAACATTCAACTGCACAATCCCAAAGTTAAAAAAAATCATTGGTCATTTGATCTTTTTCTGGAAATGTTTTGAGCTTTTTACCCATTTCCTCTCGCGATTCTCTCGTTCTGGCCAATCCTCGAGTTCTTCGGTTACCTCTAATGCAAACATATATCCTTTGCATCCACCAAAACATTCATCCTCCAGACTGCTACTTTTGCTTCTAAATTCCCAAACTCCTAAAGGAACTTCCTGAAACAAAGACCAAAAACAAATCTAATCTAAACAAACTCTAAACATAACTTTCTCAATGTTTTGTTTAAAACAATCGAAAGCTTACTCTAAGTATTCCTTTAACTCCTGCTTCTTCCATTGCTTCACGAGAAGCAGCTTCAAGAACAGTCTCATCATCTTCCCATCCTCCCTGATTAATTATACACAAAAAATGAGTTTTGAAAAATGGGCATTTGCAAAAAGACAGGAAGAGGGAGTTTCGAAAGAAACCACAAATACAAAAAAACCTTTGGAAAGACAAGATCATGGCGATTAGGAGATGAAACCATAAGAACTTCAAGTTTGTTTACAAAGTCAACACTTGGGTATTCTTCAATTTCCTCATCTTTTATCAGCCTATAGGGAATGCATCTGTTCATTTGTGTAAAGAACACTAAGACATCAATAACTACGTTTCTGAATTTGGGGAAATTTCGACATTTGCAAATTTGGTATTCATAAAGAGGAAAAAAAGATTTTTTTTTTTTTTTGGTTACCCAGAAACGAGACGGAAGTTGTTGTCGTAACGTTGACGATCTCGTCCTGTCCGAGATGAAAGAACCGACATTGATGAATCTGCGACAAAGGATTAAGAAAGAAACAGAGAATGCGTCTGCTACGTTCTTGAAAAGCCCTCTTCTTGTTTATTGGGGTTAGTAAGAAACATGACCAGACCTTTCATGGCGAATCATCTTCTTCTTTGAAAAAAATAAATCGATTTTATTTTTCAGAACTAACGAATCCACGAGAGAGAATCTCAAACTCACAGAAGAATGACCAAAAAAAAAAAAAAAAAGTTCTTCCTATTTTTGCGGAGAAGAATGAGGAGTAGACCAACGAGCATTCATTGCTTTGTAACTATCAACTGTTTCTATTTAATAACAAAAAAAAAAAAAAAATTATTTTGTTAATTCATGAGCAAAAAAAAACAAAAAACAGAAGAAGATGAAGATGAACCATAAAACACACAATTTGGAAGCAAGTCACTAACGGATCTGATTCCATATTTGACTTATTACAGTTTATCTCATGATTTCATCCTCCACTAAAGAGAATGATTCTTAAAAAACTTATCTTGAGATGTGTTTCGAAGAAGACCATTGAAACCGAATTGGTATAGTTTTAAAATGTGCTCTAATTTTGTGTTATCATTATCATTTTTATAAAATAAAATAAAAATATAGAATTTTCGAAAATAACTTGTTTCTGAAATTATATATTCCATTAAACAAAATCGAACCTATAGGCTTTCCTAGTCGGAATTGAGATAGCTTTTTTCTTTCCTTTTTTATTTAAAAAAAAAACATTTTGTGGGATGAAAAGTTTCCTTTTTCTAATCCTTTATAGATTAAAATTTGCGGCTGTGTACAAAAAGAGATGAAGTGCAGTATTCATTCATATTAAAGAAGAAGAAATCAACGATGATGGAAGAAGAACAACAAGCGATTGCATCATCATCACAGAGCAAGAGAAGAAGAAGAAGAATAAAAATACCAAACGACGTCGTAGATGAAATTTTCTCGAGACTTCCATATTGAAAACCCTAATCCGACTCAAGTCTCTCTTAAAACAATGGAGGTCGACGATCGAGTCTCACAGTTTCGCAGAGAGATCACACTTGAAGATCGTCAAGCGATCCCACGTGGATCATCCCAAACTCATTGTCATCTCCAGAGTCCACACAATTGAATGGGATTTGTCCACTCACAAAGATTGGTTTTAAGATCACAATCTGCTCAGAATCGGGTTCTTGTCTATCTTTTACTCTTTTCGATTTCCCAATAGAAATCCATCACTGGGTCTACGTTATTGAAAGCTGCAACGGCCTTTTCTGCATCCATTCCCCAGAATCACAATCTATATATGTAGTTAATCCGGCCACTCGGTGGCTCAGACAACTTCCTCACGCTAAGTTCAACGAGAAATCAGTCCTTGCTTTAGCCTTCGTGAAGGACTGATTTCAAGTGCGAGGTTTTTGATTATGGGGCAAACGCTTGGAGATACTTGACTTGCACTCCAAGTTATCGGATTCATAACCAAACGCCAGCATCTGCAAACGGGTTGGTTTATTGGTTTACGGAGCCATATAATGCCGAAATCAAAGTAATTGCTTTCGATATTCATACCGAAACATTCTGGTTACTGCCGAAGATTTCTCCGGCTATTGCTAGCTCGGATCCTCACCATATTGACATGTGCACTATGGATAATGGTTTGTGCATGTCAACAAGGGAGCACAATTCGACAAACAAAGAGATTTGGAGACTGAAATCATCACAAGACATGTGGGAAAAGATTTATACCATAGATTTGCTTTCTTGTTCTTCTTACCGCTCCCCGATTTACAATGTGTTTTCTTTGACACCGGTGTCAATATGCAAGAACAAGAAGATATTGCTCTCACATCGTGATTCCAATAAGCTGGTAAAATACGATCCCCAAACAAAATCTCTCTCACCATTTTTTAAAGATTCGCGTATAAGATATGCTCCTTATGTTCAAAGCTTGATCTCTCACATATAGAATGCTTGCTTACTTCCTTTGATGTATTTGGAAGAATGTACGTAAGAAACATAGCGTATCTTGTATGTTTCAACGGTGAGATGAGTTTTTTTCTTCCGTCCATTATTTTTATATGTGACTAGAATGAGGCTACAGTACTTATAGACATTTTAAACATCAAAACCTAAGACCAAGCTTAAACATTTTACAGAGAATATGAATTCATCTCCATTATGAGGAAAAAAAAACAGAGCTTTTGATTATGAAATTGCAGTTCTTGATCATTAAAAATTCCTGAGCACAGGTTTAAGAAACAAAGAGTTTTGGTATTTTGTTAAAGAGTTGAAGTTGTATATCCAAAGCATATGTTACCCAAAGCTTTAAAAAAAAAAAAAAAAAAATTTAATCTCGGAAATAATTAACAGCCAAAAATTATATAGAAGCGTACTACTTGATTATAAATTGTAACATTCAATATCCTAATATTTGTTGGTAAGTTAAGAGAAATTGCTAGAAATATCACTTTTAGAATATCACTTTTCAAAAATGCCATCAACCAAAAACCTTTTCAAAAATGCCATTAAAGATGGATAATGTTATCAAAATGCTCTCCTTTAAACTTAAGCAAATATGAATTTTATAGTTTTAGAGGGAAAACATGATTTTGCAGTTATTGGGAAAAAATATAATTTTACTATTTTGACAGGAAAACGCAATTTTACGGTTTTGGCGGAAAAATACAAAATTTACAGATTTGGCGAAAAAATACGAGTTTTACGGATTTGGCGGAAAAACACAAATTTATGGTTTTGGCCAGAAAATACGGTTTTTATAAAATTGACAGAAAAACATAATTTTGCAATTTTGGGGGGGGGGGGAATACGATTTTACAGTATTGACTGGAAAACATATTTTTGCGGTTTTGACGAAAATATACGGTTTTACGGTTTTGGAGGGAAAATGTGATTTTGTGATTTTGGTGGGAAAATGAGATTTTGCGATTTTGGCGGAAAAAAGTAATTTTGTGATTTTGCCGGAAAATACGATTTTTATGGATCTGGCGGAAACACA
>OVAY01001703.1:0-25623 GCA_900406395.1 Kernera saxatilis | reverse complement strand
CATGTAATCGTTCTCTATTTAAAGAAATGAAAAAGACAAAGAGAGGTAATCAAAATTACCCAAAGAAAATTGTGTCTTATTGCTATTGTTCTATTGTTTGATAAACACTTCGTTTGGCCTCTATTGGGACCTTACCAAAGAGCATAACCACTTGCAAATTGGTTTGCAAGCAATGGAAATCAATAGTGGAATCTCCGTTTCTCCGCAAGCTTTTCCTTTGTCACCATCAAAACTCGCATTCTTTGTGGTCATTCATGTGGAAGGATCGTTCGGTTGAAGCCGTGGCTCACCACGAATGCGAGATTTGGGGTCTTCCACGATCCCTTGGCTCTTACGTCTCCTCTTTCATAAAAGAAGAATTCGAAAAATACAGAGAAGCCAGAGTGGTGGCTTACACCGATGTTGGGTTGGTTTTGGTCCGTGTAGTGTCTATCCTCGGCTACATTTCCTTGTACGTGGCTAATCCGGTTTACGTGAATGCGTAGAAACCGATCCTCCATGGTTTGAACCCAAGGAATATTTCTGGAACTTGGGAATTGCCACACGAACCGAGAACGGCCTCGTTTCGGGTTACAAAGTTGTCCTGCTTTATGATGCATGGCCAAGTAAAGAGAGCTTTAGTTTGATGATATATTCATCCGAGACTGCCTTGTGGAGTCACGAAACTGTCCAGTTTCCTTTCTCCCTTTTCGATCAAGAGTTTCAGTATTCCATTAGCTTGAACGGGAATATTCACTGACTAGCTCGCACTAATAAAAAAGATCAAGTTGTTGTATCCATCGATTTCTACGCCACTTGTGATCGTGATCGGTGCCGTGTTACGCCTTTTCCTGATTTAGAAAAGTCTCCAAGATTCAAAAGATCTTGTACAACTGGTCAAGGAAGTCTCATGTATGTGAACATAGACTCCGAATTAGACGAAGACGAAGGTGATGCAAGTGAAGAGCCTAAGTTAAGTGTATGGAGGCTAAAGAGCGGGGAATGGCAACTAGTATCTGAAATCGCATGCAACAACTGTTTCGATCATATTCCCTTGGCAATAAACCCTTTTGATGCTAAAACAGTCTACTTTTGGAGCAAGGAGAGCCAATATTTGCTATCCATTAACTTACGCGACGGCAAGTTTGTCCTCCACAATAATATCGAAACTAGCAGCGATGGTTGCACTCTGAATTACGTTCAATGCCAGAGTTTTATGAGATATTTCAAAGAAACAAACTTCTCATCGTTCGTGCTCCCACAATGGCTGCATCGTATCCCGAACACGCTACTGACAAGAGTTTAGACACAATATTCACAAGAGTTGGCTTGTTTCATTCTCTTTTATCTCTCCATTGTCTCCCTCACTCACCTGTTTTGATTTTACATTTTTTGGATTACCTTGACCTTCTTTTAGCGTATAAACCTTTTTCTGATTTTACAATTTTTTGCCAGACTAAAAACGTTGCAAACCCCAGATCGTAATCCGCAGATCCATTCAAGAAAGGTAAGATTATAAAGAAATGAAAATCCAAAACTCAATACATATGAAAGAAAAAGATCATCAAATGCCATTACAAGACACACAAACCCAAACCCGGTAACGAGACCAACAACAACACGATTTGGTTCAAAAGTATCAATTGATTGCGTTTGAAAGCATTACAATCAATCACAATAAAAAGGGCAATGAAACTTTTTTTAATTAAGAAGAACCTGAAATGAATCCTCGGGTTTAGAGATCGGACTCCATGAGGTAATCCCCGAGCCTTTCCACAACCAAATTGCATTGACCTCCAGTCATTGGCTCCTCGTAGATTCCAATGACCAAGGCTTGGTTCGTCTTCTTGATTGTGACACCTCCAGGTCCCTACAGATTCACAGATTGTACAATGAATTCTGATTCTTTTCTCTATCAAACTCAACATGCCTTTTTTCATAATGGTTGATCTAAAGAATTTTACCTTCTTCCCTCGGATCACAGCTCCTGGTTCACCTTGAACAACCATGTACTTCTCGCCACCAAGAAATAGCCCGGTTGGGGCAAGAGTCCCGGGCTCCTCGAAATCCTTCTTGATTCCAGCGATCTCTTCAGCCTTCAACTAAAAGACATATCAAGAACACACGACGATAGGCATTAGATTCAACAAGGAAAATGCAGTCAACACTTTGGATTATTGATGCACATCTTAATCGAACAATTCCTCCGGAAAATCAGAAACAGAGATTATCAGAGAAAGAATTGTTAAGCAGTGATCCTAAGACCTTACAATCTACATGCCTAATGGATAAGATCTCGCATCTAATGGATTTGAGAGAAATCTGATAGATTTGGTGAAAATTTTCGTTTTCATTTGTAATAGCTCACGCATGCGTATGAGTTCACAAATACATGGATCTTCTATGGAAGCTACGATTAATTACTGATACCGATGAAATCTAAGAATCAGACTAAAGATCTAGAGCCCTGGGTTCACTACAATTTCGCATACAATCGACTGATTCAGAAAAGCAGATCGAATTTTCCTCAGGATCGACTACTGCGGAAATCAGATTCCGGAGATAGAACAATCAAAATCAGATCCGAGATTCCTCAGATCCGATTACGAATCCGATCGTTTCCCACACTTGAAACGACAGATCAGAGAAGATTGAGAGAAAACCTGAGGAAATTTTGCGCTCTGTGCCCAGACACTGCCGTCTTGACCGAGAATTGCGGCAGAGGCGAGGTGGTTGCCTTCGACTTCGCACATAAGATGCTCATCAACATAAGATTGCCACGACATCTTCTTCTCCGGTGGGTATTGACTACTCCGGCGAGCTTGTTTCTTCTGTGAAATCTCAGAGAAGGTTTCTCTACTTCTTATCTCTCAATTTTCTTTGTGAGCTTTTTGATCGTAGACAAGGAAATGTTGTGCTTTAAATTAATAAATTTTTTTCGTCAACCGCTTAATTTAATTAATTATAGTTTTTGGGCTGCCAAAGCAAATTAATTATTGTTTTTGGAAATACTGGGAGATCCCATAATTATTATTTTTTTCTAGCACAAAAATTGGTAATAAAATTTAGATGAAAAGAAAACAATAATTGTTATTATTTTATTTTACACATATAGAAAATTTGAGATTTTTTTATGTATTATACCTTATTATACAAAAAACTTTGTACGAAAGTAGAAACTTTGAATGAGCAATAGGAAAGAAAAATAGAACTAATAAGTTGGGAATCTCCACAAATTTATTAATTTACTAACGGGAAGAAAACAAAATATACAATGTGTAATCACCTAATTGACTCTTGGATAAATAGGCATATATATATATATACATCTACGAAGTAAACCATATTATTATATTTATAAAATCGATCAAACACAGCATATTATATTTTGGATCATGAGTTAAAACAGGATTAAATCAAAAAAAATATATTTATATATCCGGAAGAGAAGTTGAGAGATGCCACAATGTGCCCATCATTCGTTCTCTACGGAACACAGAGTGGATATGCTCTTTGCAGATATCAATCATATATTATTGCGTTACACCCAACATTGCATTTACTTTAGCCCATCACTTTCAATAATCATAGTCTTTTTAGACAAAAATTGAGAAATTATTCATTTGATTTAGTGGTTGAAATATTTATTTTAGTTAAGAGATTATGATTCGAGTCTTTCTAGTTATGGTTGGCCACTATAAACATCTTAACTGGCAATAATACTTTAGTTTCTGATGAATTTCAGAAATTAGTCTGGATTTTAATTAGGATCCCCTCTGATTATCATAAAGAAAAAGGTTGGGATCTCCGGAGATAACTAATCATATAAAATATATAAAGGGTTTAGTCCCTTTTCGAGAGTTCTAACGTGATATTGAGATAGTGATCTCAATTAAAACAATGTAAACTTGAACACAAGATTTCAATAGCAGATCAAATTGTGCCTTATTCTTCGGGCTATGAATTGTTAGAATCAATTATTCCTACCAGGAAGAGAAGATGAGAAAGTGGAGATAGTGTTCTTAAACACAAGACCAAAGACTAAATCTCCCATTGTTATGCAATTATTAATAAAGGGTCAAAATCGTTAATCGAAATTAATACGTCTGATTCGATTAGCCGGGTCTCCTCTTCCACGTTCGCATCATACTGTTGACAAAAATATCACATAGAATATTAGGGAAAAACAATAAATGTACCTTGTATTCATTTGAAAAATTAGTAAGATCGATTAACATAATTGTATAGCTGTTCGTGATATATTTTCAAGCCAAGGACATCATCTAGCTTCGTGGAGAGCACTAGCCAACACTAGGAAATTAAATATAATGATATTAGATGAGTGAATTGAAGGAGACGATTTTGAGTTACAAAGTTTCATGGCTTCTCGATCGCGCGGTACTATAGTCTTAACGAGACGATTTTGAGTTTTTTGGTATTTCAAGAAAAAAACATAAGCATAAACGGTTAGATGCGGTAAGAGATAATTAGTATGAATCATCGTTTGAGGTGCCACGGGAGGGAGGGAAGATGTTCTTATTGAAGGATCTAGAACGATCCAAAATATATTATAGGGATACACTAAATATTTGTTAATAATGTTATAGAGACTTATAACTATCTAGTTTAGGAAAGCATGAAATCAATGCTCATCGTTTTTCTTTTTATCATTGATTTCACAAACATGTGCATTTATTTTTACGTTTTGTGTAAAGAAAATTCTTATCATTCAGATGGAACTCTTTTCTCTTTGATCACTGACGTATTTACAATGATGTGGTGGGAACAATGCGTATCATGACAAAAACTTATGAAAATTTGTTCATGAAGAGAACAATGCGTATTCGCTAGACATGTCTCATCCATACTTTGAAGAAATATTCGATACATGACAAAATCATCTATTGTTACAATCATTGACTGTACGGGGATTGGGAGAGCTGCATAGTGTTTATGACTCTTAAAGATCACAATGGAGTGATTTGTATGTCTACTAACTCTTTTTCTTTTACTTCTAATCATATCAATATTTGATTTCTATTAAAAACCAGAAAACATGGAAGTAAAAATCGGTTGTATTTCAATATGGTGAAAATTCCGACAATTGGCTTGAGCAGCAAAGAAAGGATTGTATGTCCGTTTGATGCAATTACATTTCGGTAAAAGTCTACGCCAACATCGACTGATAGAGAGTTTTGGACTCCCATCAATGATCAAAAAATACAAACCAAAGTTAATTAGTAATTAAAAAGTTGGTGGAGAATGTGTAAAATGTTTTCACTTATTATTGCACACAGCAACACACACGCAACATCTTGGAATTCAAAGAGAAGAGAAAATAGGCAGACCGGGCAATGTAGCTCCGGAATCAACAATATATGTATTGCCGGAGACATACTCAGAAGAGTCGTGAATGAGATATCGAACGAGAGAGGTAAGCCCCGGATCCACCGTCTGTTGCATCTTTAACGGTATAGTCCGTTCGGTCACGTTCTTGAGCCACTCTTTCTCCATAAGACCTTGTGTGATCTCTGACTTGAAAAGCCCCGGCGCGATCGAGTTCACTCTAATCTTGTAAACACCAAACTCAATAGCCATCTTCCTTGTCATGGTGTCAACACCGCCTTTCGAACAAGCATACGCGACTCCACCGGGCAGCATACCGCGGTGGATACCGGAGATCGATGAGATGTTTATCACCGAGCCACCACGTTTAGCGTCACGCATCAAAAGGCAGACGTATTTCGAGAGTAACCAAGGTCCGGTTAAGTTGGTCCTGAACACTTTCTCCCACTCGTCCTCGGACAAATCCAAACTCGACTTGACATTGCCTGTGATTCCGGCATTGTTGATCAACACATCGATCTTTCCGAAGATTTGCCAAGCTTCCTTAACAGCTTTTTGAATGGTGGCTGCGTCACATGAAACGTCTAGCTCAAGAGCTACGGCTTGGATCCCGGTTGAACCGGAGCTGTTGATTTCTGAGCAGAGAGAGTTAAGTCGATCCACACGACGAGCTGCTGCGATAATCTTGCAGCCAGCTTTTCCCAAATCAAGACAGATCTCTCTTCCTATACCAGAGGAAGCTCCTGTCACAAGAACCACTTTGTCATCAAGTTCACACCATGGCTCCAGTTTCTTCATCACCTGCATGCAAGAAAGACCTAATAATAAATTAAAACTATGTAATGTCCGATTAAAAAAAAACACATGATTGACAAATTCCATGGATCATATGATGAAAAAGATAGATAACACAAATCAAATTAAAGATATCTAATCACTGTAATTTGGAGACAAGAAGTTTATCTCACAGTTTGGTGTTGGGTGGAGACTGGAGAAGGAGAAGCCCATAACACACAGTTTAGTTAAAGCCTTCTCTCTTACACGTGGCAGTCTAAGCCTGTAACTGATTCGTGTAACCACCAAACTCATTAGGTTTTATGATTTTTGTTATTATATATCCGATTTGTTTTTTTTTTTTTTTACAACTATTATTTTCGATGTTTCCGAAGCGAAATGATTCTTTCATTTTTTTTCTTTTTTTTTTGCAATAAGCGAAAATAATCCTTTTAGTAATTAGGGATTATCTATGATGATTTTGTTAGTTTGAATACAAGAAAAAAAACTTACAGATTAATCAGAAACACATGAGTATACGCAAGAAATAAGTGTTAAGATAAAATTTAAGTCATCAAAACAAACAAAATAATCACGAAACCAAAAAAAGAGAGGAAAATAGTCTTAAGTTTCGGCTTCTTCTTTTGTGTTATTATCTGCATGCAACCTTAGGCTTCAGCTTTCTAACTTTGCTAAGGTAGAAACAAGAAAGACCCAAAATTGTATTAATTAAAAAAACAAACCATAAAAAAAACGTGCACCCAAAATAGTTATAAAAAAAAAAGGAGAAACATTAATGGTTTAATGAATTGGAACAAGAAGAATGGAGCATTCTAGCTAGTAGAAGGTTCAGAGACCCTGTTCGACCAAGTAATCACCCAACCTCTCAACGACCATGTTGCATTGTCCGGGAGTCACTGGCTCTTCGTACAGACCAAACACCATTGATTGTCCTGTTTTCTTTATTGTGATTCCTCCAGCTCCCTGTACAAGTTCCAATAACAATCCCACCCAAGAATCGTTAACAACGATTTTGAGAACCAAGTTCATCACAACATCAGATACTATCAAGTGATTCACATATTTGCACGAGTTTGATTCTCCTTAATCATAGTCAGTACGTGGAGTGCAATGGGAGGAGTTGATTGTCCAAAGATCTTACGCCATGATTATTTCAAACGAAATTTATGCGTTTAGCCACGCAAATGAGCGTTTTGCTGTTTACATTTACAACTAGCTAGCAAATGAATTTTTCCCTTTTTCTTAAGATATTTATCATTGTCAAGACCTATTTTTGTAAAATACAAACGCAAACAAACATAATTTGAGGCCTTAGTCTTTATCAAGATTCTCCTAATCTTACCTTCTTGCCACGGATGACTGCACCAGGCTCGCCTTGGATAACCATATATTTTAGCCCTGCGAGGAACAAGCCTGTGGGAGCAAGATGACCCGGTTCATCGAAATCCTTCATGATGTCTGTGATCTCTTGAGGCTTGAACTGTTTGAAGAGATCGAGTGAATCATCAGAGTTTTTTCATTTGGATCAATTAGGAGGAGAGAGATATTACCTGAGGAAAGTTAGCGCTCTGAGCCCAAACGCTACCGTCATGGCCGATGATGGCGGCGGCGGTGAGGTGGTGACCTTGGCCGTCGCCGACATCGCACATCAAATGCTCATCAACGTAAGTTTGCCACGACATTGTCTCGATCTTCTTCTTCTTCTTCTTTCTTTTTACTCTCTGCGTTCTCTCTCTCTATCTTTGCGTATGTATGTGCAATGCAACTCTGAGGGGACTTCGTCGTCTCTCGATCGATAAATAGGGAGCGAAGAAGAATGTCGTAAGATGAAATCTGAACCGTTGGATTCAAAGACAGATTCTCAGCCGCTCATATAATCATATTATTCAATTAGTGCTACTTACGTCTCGCCTTTGTTCTAGCTTAATCATTAACTCCATGCATGCCACGTGTCCTTGCTAATTTCCTTCTATTTATAACGAGCAAAGAAGGATTTAAGGAAATAACAACAATATTAAATTTAGTTTATTAGTTTGGGATTTTCCGGTTTAGGCTATGGTCTGATGTTAATTGAAGAGGAACAATATTTTGTACGACACATGTATAGTGCCCGAGATATGAGCAACCTCTACAAAAAAAAATTGTCTCAATTTGGATCTCTCTAGTTTATATGCCAGTATTTTTTTATTTTTTTTGACAGCCATTTTTTATATACCAGTTAATATCTACTTTTTGATACATTTTGACATTTCCTACCATATAACCTACATGGCCACTATAGAATTGCAAGGGAGGACTATACACACTAATGGCGCTAAGAATTCAAAGATCATTATCCGCCAAAGGAATTTGTTGTAGGCTTTTGGGTATGGACACATAGCCATTACGATATTAGCAAAGAAAAATGTTAAGATTTATACCAAAATGTTAAAAAAAAATATTACAACCTAAGACTACCCAATTGAACTCTACAACACACCCAAAACAAAAACTCCCAAGCAAGATTGTTAAAGTTTCATAACAGATGAGAAATACAACCAAAACAGCATTTCATTTGCTTCTCGTTAATGGGAATTTTTAATTTTCCATAATGTATCGTACTTCTTCTTTGTTTAATCATATTTGTTGCTTTGTTTTTCTTTACCTTTGCTAATTCTTATCATTTTTCAATTTTCATATGCTTTTAATCTTTTTAGATCTTTGCCATTACTGGGTTAGGCAAGACGGGACCAATTTAGGACAGACAACCTGGCCAATTCTTTTTTATTAATTTATTGAAGATCATTTAATAGTATATTGATTGAATAGAATCTCTTGTAATAAATTATAAATTCCATCCAACAATATTTCACTTTCGGATAAAAAAAAATCCTCAGGAAGATCCCACTTTCTTGCTAATGCTTTTTAGCAAGATCCGATTACAAGAAAACAGGATTTAAAATTAGAAATAAGCTTCTAGAATTCGAGTAATCAATTCTACTAAATCAGTTGGTTAATAATTTAACTGATAAAACCATTTTATGGCATCTTCTAACAAAAGTAAAGTCGCAAATTGCATAACAAATCTTGCAAAAGAGAAATTAAAAAAAGCTTGGAACTTTATATATTTTTCATGGAGATGAAGTCACCTTCAATCCCACGCTAATCGCAGCGCACGTTAGTGGCTGCGCCGGAATCCTGAGACAACTCAACGCGCCGCCGGGAATCGCCGAGCAATCAGGCTGCGGTCGCTGATAACCCTTGCCGGGAATACAATTTCCGGTGAAGTCAAACCCGACGCTGACCCTCGAGCACTCTGAGCTAAACCCGGAGAAGAAATTGAAAGCAACCGTGAGGTTTATCAGATTCCTCAAAGAGCAGACCAGATCGGGAAGATCGCCGGATAATTTATTGTGAGCGAGGTTTAAAACTTCGATCTCCGATAAGCAAGAGATCGTATCGGGGACATGACCCATCAAGGAATTGAAACTGACATCGAAGACTTCAATGTCGGAGAATAAACCGATCGATTCCGGTATACAACCGGTTAACTGGTTATTCAAGAACAGAACCTCTTTCACTTTTGATCCCGTGATGCCGAAACTCGTCGGAATTTCGCCGGATAATCTGTTATTGGCGAGATTGATCACTGAAGCAGAAGAGTATCCGAGATTCCCGGGGATTTCTCCGGTGAATTGGTTGTTGTTGAGGAGAATCGCGTCTAATTGTTTGTTGAAGAGATTTTCAGGAATCGAGCCTGTGAAACTGTTGAAACGGAGATCGAGGTAGACGAGATTTGGGATGTAGACTGTGACTTGAGGGAAAGGACCTGAGAATCTGTTGTTGCTGAGATCGAGTTCTTGAAGAGAATCTAGGTTTTTGAAAGAATCTGGGATTTGACCCGTGAATCTGTTGCTATTGAGATGGAGAATGGTTAAATCTGAGAGAAGAGAGAGGTCTTTGACAATGGTGCCTTTGAGATTCGCTTTGTTTAGATCTATGGCGATTACAGAAGAACCAGAACAGAAAATTCCTTTGTAAGAACAGACATCTGAACCAACCCATGTCTTAAGAACACCAGATGGATCCTCTGTAATGGCGGATTTCCAGGCTTGAAGAGCAGTGTAAGCTGCATTTGTCTGTTGCTTTGGAGCAGAGCCAGGATCGGAATTAGGGTTTCCGCCGCCGCCGATCCAAACTCCGCCGTCGCCGATGCCAACTCCAATGCCGTCGTCTCCAACGCATAAATCCAGAAACAGAAACAAACTCAGTAGCTTAAAGTTGTTGCCTTTCTTCTTCTTCATCATTTCTTCTTGTTTTTTGTTTTTTTGAAACTGAAAAGTTGAAAACAGAACAAGCCCAGAAACTGAACAAACTCGAGAAGGTTGATTAAAGTTGCTATCTTCGTTTTTTTGGGAATGTTGAAACTTGGAAAGAGAATGAAGATTGATGATTTTGTTGGATTAGTGAGGTTTCTTTACAGTGTGGTTGAAGCATTGATTAATGATGAGTGGGGGCAGAGGTTTTATGGAGTTTTGCTTCTGAGTTACTGTTTTGATTTCAACTTATGATTCTTTTTCTTTTTTTTAGCAAAGGCCTCGTGCTCTAATTCATCTTTTTAATAAATACTTTTGCTGGGAACAATATACGTATATACTTAACTCAATGATATTATTAAACATGCTTATGCTGCTTATGACGTATGTAAGACAAAAAGGAATTAGCATATATACATATATAGTTTGTGATAGTATCGTCCATTTGTCACCTCTCAAATTTTAATCCATATAATATATGTTACTTTTTTTGTTTGAAAAGAGTTTTGCTTATAATATAATATATGTTACTTCTTTTTTTTTGGTATCATATATATATATGTTACTTTTGACCCCAAAAAAACAAATTATGGCATACGTTGTATACACTTAACAGTTAACATCTATCATATTTCCATATTTTAAAAATATGATGTATGTTTCGGATTAAGAGAGTTCATGGTACCTTTTTATAAACCGTAATTTATTTTTCTATATAAATAGCATATTTGACAATGATTTTATTAGTCGTTCATAATTCACACACATTTTCATCTTTACATTTGGATTATAATACGGTGAAAATATGAATAGAATCCAATAAGCTACAAATCATAATCATCGTCACATTGGTGAAAACTTTGTCTAATTCTAATCTCGTTCTCTTATTATAGTTTCATGCTTTTGAAATTTTTCTTTATTTTTCTCATATGTTTTTAATCAAATGTATGTCTAATCTTTTCCTTTTTAACTTTCTAAAAATTGTATGACCTCGAGTGTAACTGTTACTTATTTAAATTGCAAACATTTTTTCAAAAAAAAAAAAAATCATCGTCACAGTGTCACACTCGTTTTTTTTTGTATTATTTTTTGGTTTATTAATATAAAGAATGTTAAAAATGAATAATCGTAAAAAAAAAAAAATGAATAATCGTATTTCCACTGCCTCTCCTATTTTGCTATCATAGTAGTTAATCTGTCATATCAGTTGCGTTTTTCTTTTATTCACTATAAATAAGAATGTGAAGAAGTGAATCATGTTGTGACCGACGTTAAAAAAACACTGTTGTGAATTTTGACCAATTTGATAGATAAAAACACTGATAGATAAAAACGACAAATTACCACATAGTCATATACTAATCAAATCAAATCAAATCAAATGCATAATCTTTGGGGGTGAGTCATCCAAATGCATAATCTTTGGGGGTGAGTCTTAGGAGGCTTCTGAGTGTGAAATGTAATGAGATGGTGTTGACTTAGGAAAACGATTAATGAAATGTGAAGAATTGAAGATCTTTTATCGCCTCACATGGAGGGGACACACCAATAGATTTTGGGGGTGAGTCATCCAGTTAATATAGAAAATTAATCAAAATGAATGGTATTAAATAATCCAAATAATCCAAATGAAATGATTGTAGCTAACAACTCAATTCCTAATATATAATATTCAGTTGACAACAAAAAAAATCCAAATATTTTCCACCCATAGTACTATAGTATATAGTAGATCTTTTACTAGGGCTCCGAATGGAAAAGTGGGTCAAGCGGATGCAGATTAAACGGATCAAACGGATCAAACAGGTAAAGTGTGGTTCAAATTTATTAGAAAATAGAACAGATCAAAATGTATGTGAGTGTGAACCACTTTTTATACGCTTTTAAAACGCAAATTCTGAATAGAAAATTAAATAGTAAAAACGGATCGAACGGATCAATACGCTAAAAAACTACTCAAAAACCATCATCCCATTCACAGGTTAGATGAATACTTAATTTCTTACATATTTTCTACCGTTTTTTTAATATTCCTTTAAAAATTCAAATTTTAATCCCACATTATTCGTTTTATAATCTTATTATTAAAGTCTTCTTGTTTTTCTAGTAATTACCATTCAAAATGACAAAATCTATTAATCATATACATACATGCATTTTTATTATTCAATTCAGATAGCAGAATTTCAATTCACTAGCTTCTTGTGTTCATCGAAATTCAGAAGAAGACAATTTTAATAAATATTAACAAGACAAATTAAATAGAGAAAATTTTCAAAACTACCACAATTTCAAAACAAACTTATCAAATATACCACAATCTACTTAACCTTTTAAAAACTACCACAAATATTTTTTATCTTTTCTCTTTCTTATTTTTCACTTAACCTTATAAAAACTACTTTTTTCTTTTTCTTACTTTTCATTTTTTCTTTCTCTCTTTCTTTTTTATTTATTTTTCTTAATCTCTTTTCATTTCATTATTCCTCTCTTTTTAACTATACAAATCAATTTTTTATTTTTTTATTTTTTCATATTTTTTTGTCCACGAAAATTATTATCTAGAACAACTATTGTCCATGACATATAAATTTATACATATATAATTTTTATTGTCCACCATCGTTTATAATTCTCATCAATTTATTATTAGCGATGTAATTATTGTCCACCATCGTTGAACGTACATAGAATTATTGTTCATTTATTTCTTTACAACGTGGACAACATATTTGAATACATTCACTAAAATTTTATTTGTCTATTAATTGAAAGAAAGAAATGGATAATAATTCTATGTACGTTCAACGATGGTGGACAATAATTATATCGTTAATAATAAATTGATGAAAATTATAAACGATGGTGGACAATAAAAATCATATATGTATAAATTTATATGGCATGGACAATAGTTGTTCATTTGTTCTAGATAATAATTTTCGTGGACAAAAAAATGTAAAAAAATAAAAGAATAAAAAATTGATTTGTATAGTTAAGAAGAGAGGAATAATGAAATGAAAAAAAGATGAAGAAAAATAAATAAAAAAGAAAGAGAGAAAGAAAAAATGAAAAGTAAGAAAGAAAAAAAAGTGAAAAGTAAGAAAGAGAAAAGTGAAAAGTAAGAAAGAGAAAAGATAAAAATATTTTAAAATTATATGATTGTGGTATTTTTGAAAAAGTTGTGGTAATTTTGAAAAAGTTTTTTAGAATGTGGTATTTTTTAAAATATTTTTTCAAATTATGGTATATCTCATAAAAATCCCAATTAAATACTTGAATGTAGCTAGTGGACAAACAATTGTATATTTCTTATATCGGGTACCCAAGCACCCAATTAATGTCTCAAAATAAAAACAAAAGAATGTCCATTACTATTTTTATTAAGATTAAAAAAAAAATACTTGAATCTAGCAAGAGGACAGACAATCGTATGAATCTTATGTTTTGGATATAGAAGACGCCAGCTCATATCTCTAATTAAAAACAAAGAGAAGTATTGTTGATAAATAAATTTGATATTATGAAAATAGACGTGGATATGTACAATGTTCAATAGATTTGGTCCCCGTAATTAGTGTGTCATGATTACATATATTAAAAAACAAATAGGTTTGGTTATAGCGCACTAATGATTAAAAAAGTGAAGTACTAGTTTACTTACCCCCGAGAAAGGTGGAAAAATTAAAATTGAAGTACTATTTTATTATTGTTAGGAATTTTATTGTACATTATATGAACTTTTCATCTAATCATTCCATTTTTATCTCGACTTCTTCTTCACCTTATTTAATGCTGCACCAACAACAAAAAACATCAAAAAATTAGGAGGAGAGAAATATAGTCTCAAAAGTTAAACAAAAAATGTAATTAAAAGACTAACCAAAAAGATGTACGTAAGCATACTTAAAGATAAAATAATAAGAGTTACGTGTTACAGTCAAATTTTGGACCAACGGGTGCGAACATGGTAACACCACACAACTGAGGCAAAGTGACAAACTTCCTAGGATCGACCGTAGTCATTGCTGCTTCAGACGATAAACAAATGCACATAAGTTTTCGATCATCATACGTTTTAACACCACGGTTCACAGTATCTAAGCCTTTGCAACATTCTGGTGTTGGATTAACACCTGGAAATGCAAATAGATAAGCTAGACACGGTTTTAAAGCATTTGTTGCTTCTTCACACGGTGTTAGACTATGCACTTGTGAAGTTAAAATGGTGATTGCAACCACACAAGCTATTATGACTGATTTGCTCATTTCTGTTTTGATTAATTGTGTTGATTGTAATTAGGATTTTTGTGGTGCTTATTAGGTTAATTACTAGTGCATAATTATTTATACTAGTAGTGTTTCTATAGAGGACAAGAGAAGATCTTGAGAAGTTTAATATCACAATCTCTTATTGTTAATTACCATTAGTATCTTTTTTTTTCTTGTGATGTTATGATTAGTATTTAATGTGTAACATATCTTAGATTATCTTCTTCATGTATAGAGCTTGTGATATTAACTTCTCAAGATATTCTCTTATCCTTTATTGTTTCAGTGTGATGCGATATAATGGTATTTGTATTTTTTTTTCTTCTTACATTATATTTGTGCTTTAAGATTTTAACAAACAAAAAAAAAGTCTATTGGGAAACAAATTTTAATCATACAATTGGTCTGATATTTAAAATATTATGTTTTTGTGTTTGGTATTGTGAATATAATATTTAAGTGAATGCTTATTTAATTTAGATATACTATAAAATGCGTTTCAATTAATAGAGAAAAGATCTGTGAAATTTTATGTAAATGCAGGCCCAGATTTGTGGCTGTGCCAACTGTGCTAATTGAGAAGAAGATCCCACAATTTTAAAGAAAAAAAAATTATAATTATGCATTAAAACGATCCTAAATTTGTTGTGTAATTTGGCATAGAGGCTAGAGCCCCAAATATCTTTGAGATGGGCCTGTGTGAATGCGATGCGATGAAGTAAAGCAAAAGAGTCGACATATCCACTAATGATTTTTTTTTCTTCGTCATTATTATTTCGATCGGTTGAAGAAAGGTAAAGAATAATATAAAGGGGAATACCATTATATTTTTTTTCTCTTCGTTTTGACTTTCGCGTACACATTAGCATTCATAAGAAACACTTTTTAAAAATCTTTGTTGCATGCGCCATCTAAAGCATTCATACCAAACAAAAAGAGTTTTATCTTTAGAAGTGATCTTTCTTATCATCCTTTTTTAATAAGAGAATTTTATTTTATTATGAAATAAAGTATTTTGAAAATATATATTTATTCCACTTCCATTGGATCGCTTTGAAGGAAAAAATCACTAGTGGGTGAGATAACCTAATCGATATTATAATATTTATGTTGAAACAAAACCAAAGCTATTATTATATCTGAATAAATTTGGCTTTGAACATATATTTTAGTCCTTTGTTTCAATCTTTTAAAACCTATTGTCTAATCCAAAACGAAAGTAACTTTTTAAAAACCGAACCAAAATATTTGGCAACAATTCAGTCATTAATTGTCCAAGCCGAAATGAAATTCTCAGATTCTCCAAGAAAATGTGAAAGTACATCCTGAAACCTGGAAGAGTGTTCTGTGGAAGTGTTGACTATTGACTGACTATTGTAAAGTTATGACGTGGGCTTTTTGATTAGTGGGCTAAGCTTAATTTTTGTTAAAGCCTGCTTATATGGGCCGATACATAAAATATTCCAGAGGAGATTTTTGATTTTTCTTTAATAAATTTGTTTTCTTCTGAAATTGATAAAAATAGTGATGACGTGTCTATCCCCAAGATGAAGAAAGAAGATCAAACGATCTGAAGGGTTTCGAGCTTGGAAGAGAGAGGAGGAGAGGAGGAGAGGAGAGAGAGATGGGAATAAGGTTCATATTAATGGTGAACAAGCAAGGCCAGACTCGTCTGGCTCAGTACTACGAATGGCTCACTCTCGAGGAACGTCGAGCTCTCGAAGGCGAGATCGTTCGTAAATGTCTCGCCCGCAACGACCAGCAGGTAATGTCTTTCTCTTCAAATTCGATTATAGATCGCTCGTGATTTTGATTCGGATCTCGTCTCCTTAAGTCAATTGATGTTAGTTTCTACCGTCCTGAGTCGTAATTAGCTTTCCAAATCCTGGAATTGGCCTTTTATCAACTGCGAATTTTGATTTCTCAGATGATAATCGACCCGGCATTAGGTTTGATTGGGGAATCGAAGTATTTTTGCTGGTAATTGGGTTTCTTAGAGGAAAGCTAGACTAATACAGAGCCGCTTTGCGAATTTCATATGCGGTGATGCATAAATCACTGCCCATTAGAATTTGACTTGGATTTTTTCATGTCTAGTATCATTGGTCATAGTTACATTGAGCTCCTTTGATCTGTTCAAGTTTCTTGTTTTCTTCTTGCCATGTAAAGGTTTGGTGCAAGGTGGTTAGATTCGAGTGATGTTTGAGTCACATTTCCTAGATCATCGATTCTTTCTAAACTCTGTTTGGCTTACGGTATCCGACTCAATTCTGTTGCGTTTTTAATAAACAGTGTTCATTTGTGGAGCATCGCAACTACAAGATAGTCTACAGGCGTTACGCATCTCTGTTTTTCATGGTTGGGGTTGATGACGATGAAGTACGTTATAAACCCTCCCTATTTTTCTTATGAAGCTATAAACCAATTTTTCATGTGTATGTGTTTACGATACCGGCTTCAGTATGATGTTGAGGAACAATATAGAATGATTTAGAGGATCATAAGAGAAGAATTCTGATTACAATCTAGTAAATATACACAACCAGTGACTTCGAAAACAGAAACTATTTGCATATCCTATCTTTGTCAACAGTTGCTTAGATTTTTTGTTCACTCATCTCTAAATTGTTTGCTTGCTGATACTAATAGTAATTACTAAAGCACGCTTTTTGCTTCGAGTCTTGTTCTAGAACGAGCTGGCGATTCTAGAGTTCATACATCTTTTGGTTGAGACAATGGACAAGCATTTTGGAAATGTGGTAAGTTTTTCGGTTCATAGTCTCGAATGGAATTTACCGACTTGTTTTTGTGATCCGTAACTTTTGTGTGGGGAAATTTATGCAGTGTGAGCTCGACATAATGTTTCATCTGGAGAAAGCTCATTTCATGCTGGAGGAAATGGTGATGAATGGTTGCATTGTGGAGACGAGCAAAGCCAACATACTTTCACCTATACAACTTATGGACAAAGCCCATTAATTCAAAAAAGGCTTGTTTGTTTCCATTTTTATCACTGTTAGACAACTTCTTGTATTATTATTATTATTTTTTTGTTCAACCAACTTCTTGTATTATTAATTCACTCTTTTCCAACTAGAATCGAAAAAAAAAATGTTTATTTCATGCTTTGAATGGTAATGGTTTTACTGAAAATAAATATAGGCGAATGAGTCGGTTCCTCTGCTGTTTTTGGGTTCCTAAAGAGGAATTATCCTAAAAATGAATAATTCATTAAAACAAACTCATTCTTTTGATCCTCAAACTTTATAAATTGTGGATATGTTTAACCAAAAGTTAGAACATTGCAGAAGAGTTTCGCTAGACAACAATGTCGATACTGGTTCAAAATTTAAACAATGAAACTAATTGACAATGAGTATGTTTCTTTGTGGGATAAACAATGGATAATTTTAACATTATCTCTGGTTATCAATATAGATGGTCTAAATCTTTGTGAATGATTATGAAACGGATAATTTTTGTTTTGAAATATGATTTAGTTGTTCGTTGTTTTCCTGAATCATCTCAAGGAGTCTGAAAAATGGTTATTGGTCTGATTGGTGTTTTCCTGAATCGTAGGATTGCTTTGTTACTTAGGGTTTTAGAGTGTTTTGATGGCTTTCTATGACAATGACATTCCTCTTAAACTGCATAATGTTAAAGATTATGAAAGGATTATGAGTTGTCCATGATGAGCATCGAGACAAGCAGCAAGTTCTTCAAGAGTCTCTCAACAAAAGCTTTTGATGTGTACATGGCTATAATCAAGACTGTTGGTAAATCAGCTGGTGCAAAAAAACAAACAAAAGTTAACATAGATACAAACATTATCCCAAAAACAAATGCTACTATAAGAGATCATAACTATAAGAATCATAATCAGAACGAATCGAAGAATGCTTTGAGAGGGATAAGAGATCATAACAACTATAAGAATCAAAATCAGAATACACAAACAACCTCGAATCTCGAATCTTAGAGAACCAAGTGAATACAAATGTGTGAACTAATGCGTATCTTGATGGATGCATTATGATAATGTGTAAACGGCGTGCATTTTTTATTAATTGTTTTATCTCTCTTCATTCAAGAGTTTATCAACGTGACATCAAAAGAACTTCGTGTAGAAAGAGGTGTGATAAAAGACATCTTTTCTTTAGAAAATGTCTTGAAAACATATGGCACCGTCCTTGAAGAATTATGTCCACTAAGGGAGACCCTTATTTATAAACATTTTCTAAATTCCGAACTACCAAGTCATGGAAAGAGTCTTAGGTTATATTAGAGATCAGATGTATCACATTTTGTGTTGGGCATACATTGCGTTTGACTTGGTTAATGGTCTCAGAGTAATACGCAATTGGGAGGTTGAGTATTTTCCTCTATGTCCTTGGTATCTTTGCGCCTTCTGTCATTATGAATTACTTGCGACAGATGAAAATGTTGAAGAAGGACATATCTGCTATGGAAATACGACGAAGGATGCCTTATTATACATTCAAGAATATGGTATCCCTAGAGAGATTTGCAACAAATTTGATTGCAATGAATTCATACCTCCAACGGCCGATGAACCACAAATGAATAGAAGAAAAATAAAAACTGTTCGAACAATCGACACAATCGAGGAGGCATTGCAGCTGCTTCAACATCATCCTATAGGAGCAGACTTGGTTGTTTACTCACCAATGTGGGAACCAGGAGAAGAGATTTATTATGTCCCCAAACCAAATTCCAATCTGGGTTTCGAGTACTATCATGGAGTGATAATAATGGGTATCGAGGTATATATACAAAGGAGAAGAAGTAGCCATTTACAAGTTGAGCAATGGTACTCGCGTTGCTAACAATGGATATCTTAGGGTTTCATTAGATTCATGTACTTGATTGTGGATTTAGCTATATATGACTTGGTGAAATTCATAACTCAACAGATTTTATTTTTCCGTCAAGTTAGACCTATTTTGGTCTTTTCACTTCTCGATATAAACAATGAAGTAAACCTGTTTTGGGTATAATCTTTTTCTGATGATGCAAGATTTATTTTGTATATCTTATCCTATTTTAACAGATTTTGTATGTCTATGTAGGTTTTCCCTCTTCAAGGGGAACTGGTAAAGCCTCAAGAAGAAATGGATAGACATATAACTGACTTATTAACTAAGGTTAGACCATATCTTTGGATAGTTTGTTTAACATCGAGTAATATTTCTTTTAGAACAAGATGTAAAAATGAAAAATTTCTGATAATGCAAGCTACGGAATCCATTGGAAAGGTTTCAGATGTCCAAATATGATTGTGCCACAGAATTACTTCTGATGTCCAAATATGATTTTCGCAGGTTCAAGATAAACGTCATGATGACAGCTTGTATCATACCTGGTAGTGGCTCTTCCATTCATTGTGGTACGGATTGGGAGTTATTGCTGCTTAGCACTTGTCTATTATATTATTTAAGATGCTTTGGAGCATAAATCTTCCTAACTTCGTCCTCTTCCGATCAGAGAGATGGTCGAGGTAGCAAGTTCATTAACTTCTTCAACGAGCACATCATGCCTGGTTTTAACAAGGTACAGTGTAATTTTCTTTCCTTTTCGTTAACATGCTTGACAATATTTGTGTGTATATGATCTCTTTGTATTCTCTTGGGCTTATTAAGAATAGGGTAGTTAATGGAGTTGAAGGCACAAAGTCAAACATGAATTCTCAAAACTTGCTGCTTGACTATCTTGTTCCTTATTTTGGTAAAATCCATATTATTACTCGAGCCGTGAGTTTTCTTTGGTCATCTTAGTATATACCAAATCCTTTTTTCCAGCTGCCAGAGGAGAGCAAGAGTGATTTGCTTAGAGCTCTTGCAAAAGTTTCGCCACACACAACAGCTATGGTAGCAACCCAGCTGCTTCCCTCAATAGTTCAGCTCTTAAAGGTGACTCTTAAGTGCCATCTTACTAATATGTTTTTGTTGAACAATATAGGCTCCTAATGCAACAAACAGCTTGTGCGGGTACAAGGTAGTGACCGAGCAGCCATCAGATAGACTGGGGCAGGACTTCTCAGAGCTTTACAAGGAGTTCACTGAGAGGTATTGTAAGACTTTCTGTTTTTTTTTTTCTTGTAAGAAATAGGTTTTTTGGTGTTTATGTTTCAATTTACCGTATTAATATCAAGGGATTTACAGATTGACCAGTGCTGAAGATGCAACCAAGGAAACAATGAAGAACCTAGCTCAACAATTGTCTGAGCACGACACACCCATTCCGGATTCTCTGACCATTGAAGAGGAAGAAAGCTTGGTGAGAACACTAACTTTTCACTCCTTTCTTCTCCCTCCTACCTTGTCTTTTTCTTTTTGGGGGGGGTTTAATATACCAAAGCTGCTTACAGTGTACGGAGAGGCGGGAGCTAAAAACTGCACTCAGGATCTGCATGAACATAATGGCAATGACAGAGGTGAAAAACAGAGCCATATCCTCTTTCTTCTTTTCGCACCTTTTTTCTCTAGGTAACTCAGATTAAGCTGTCTTTGGCAAATTTCATGGTCCGTGTATGTCATAGGTATTGCATGCAGAAGCGCCTTCCTTTATCGGAGACACGAGTGTTAACCTTTCTTGGAAAGAAGCCACGAAGCCATTAGATTCTACAACAACTTTGTCAGTATTGTTAGTTTTGCAGGTTTCTTAACTTGTTTTCCAAATGTGGAAAAAATTTATGTTTTGTATGTTTCCTTTTTGCTACCACAGAGGAAAACGGCCTGCAAATGGAGCTGGTAATAACGTGGGTTCAAAGAAGGCACGTGTGCAGAGTCATCAGTTTGTGAACAAAGAAAGCATTTGAATGATTCTGATACAGTGGTGGTTGCTACTGGTAATTTTCTTTCAAAGGATTCTCTATGACGTTTTTGTTTTCTGTTCTCGTAAAACAGAGAGTCTATTTGTCTTTTAGCCCGTACAAGTTTTTGTTGGCTTTTTAAGGTTCCTTAACATTGGCCAAACACATTAATGTCATGACTGAAAATTGTGTTCCATTACTTTTTGTTTTTCTTGTCGTCTCAAGTATCTCTTTCTCAGAATTCAACGATCATTTGAATGCAACAAAGTCAGATCAACAATGTAAAATTTATAGTGAGAAAAAGACCATCTGGTTATATATAATCCTAGTACAAAACTCTTTTAAACCACTTGAACATATTTAACACAATGTTCTCCTTAATGAGGAGACCAGTAGTCAATGAGAAGTTGAAAGGTGAAACCATTTCCTACAGCATCACCTAACTAGCCGAGATTGAAATATATATATATATATATATATATCCCTACCCACAAGACTTGAGACCTGACTCTAAGTATAAAGTCATAACATAATCTAAACTGTGATTTTACCAAGATTCATTGGTTTGTAAGTTGATCTAACATATTTGGGAATCAAGAAATTAAGTAGCATCAACAACATACCAAGATAAACCTCAACATTTTCTGGTCATGTGATGTCTACCTATGATTTTAGTTACATTAAAAAAAATGAAAATTTGATAACTAATCCGAGAATTTATTGGATAATTGACCGACGAGAAGATAAGTTAATTTATTATAAAATGCTTATTGCATACAACATAGTTCTTAAAGGGAAGGGAAAAGAAAACAATAGTGAACACCATAACTTTCTTGACTCAACAAAAGAAAGAAAAAATAATGAACACCATGACGTTTTTTATTAGATAGAATTTTCTTCCGTTTTATACAATAGAAACTCTTCAACCTTCGTTCTCGTCCTCCAAGTAAATTGTAATTAGTGGTCTCACAACTTTTCCATCTCACCATTTTAGTTTCGCCGGAAAATACTGCAAAGTTAAAAAAAAAACATTATATTTATCGTAAATACTGAGAGGAACAAATAAATTGCATATTGTCTTTACCACTTTGGGTATTAAAAGCCATTATATTGAAATATATATTTTAAGTATATTTACCTTGTTGATAAGGGAAATGTAGTAAGGCTTCACTTGTTCCACATCTACAAGAACTTTGCTCTTACTGTACAGGTCATATTTACTGCAGTTTTTAATTTATACTCGATTAGGATAACAAAAGTAATTAGATGAATATATCATAACATAAAAATAAATAAAAATATTCTTACTTGAATACATGGAGCCACTTGAGATCTTCTCTGTCCTCATCGTTCATCAAGTGTGTGTAGGTTCCGGCCTTATGCAGTGCTGCATTATTTATTAGAATGTTAATAATAATTAATAATAACAAACAAAAAAACAAAGTATCTAATTAATATCTATAATTAGTTTTTTTTTGGTTAAAAATAATTAGTTTATTGAAATTTGAATACGTACGATAAAAGGAGTGGTATCGAATAATAAAGAGACCAGCGTGAGGAAGAGTTGTGCCATTCTCCTTAGCCACCTATTTCAAATGATCAAATTATAAGTTTTTTGGCTATGTTTTAAAATAAATTATTTATAGTAAATAAGAAGAAGATTACAAAAAAATATATATATTTACCAGATACATGTAGTCGTCATGACCCCATGACATGAGAACATTGTCTAAGCCACATCCTTCACTATAAACTCCATTTTTTGTGTTGTACTTTGTGTTGTTGTTATCAGGATTTTCTTTGAAATACTGTAAGATAATAATGGAAAATATATTAATTATAAGATAAGTTATTCAAGTACATAGTTAGTTAATTTTTATGTACCAATTTGGAGAACGTTAGAATCGAGCTTTCCGCAATTTTCTTTAACAAAATCCGATATATACTACCGATAGAACTAATGTATCTTATATTTTACCTTGTGGTGAATATTGGCCGAGTCGAAGGTGCATCCGACTGGAAAAGTATCGCCTGTAATTTAATGGAAGTGTTAAAAATTTGTACAACTTTGTTATTACTTTAAAGAACTATAGACTAATATGTATCATGTCAATAAAAGTTTATAAAAGGATGATTCATATTTCTTTAACACAAAAAAAAAGAATAGTTCAAATTTAATACACACCAACGACAGCCCACTGGGGAAGACCACCGAATTCTGGCAGAAGCAGAACCTTTCCAAGATCTGAAAGAAAAAAAATTAAACAATGGTGATTTAATAGCCAATATTGACCCAAGAAAACTAAAATTATCTTGTTTCTAGCTAGTACATGTAATATTGTGACCCTTTAATTTTTCAACATTTATAACGTGGGTAAGATGAGTATCACACAAAAGATGGCATTTTATCAGCTTTCATGTTGCTCAACTAGTACCATTGGCAAGTTGCAACCATCAATCATTTTGAATCTCAATTTTAATTAAAAATTTCTAATAATAACTTAACTTTAATTATAGAGCACAACTAATCATTTTCTTGTGAAGCAGAAGAACTATTATATGATGTAGCAGAACAAGGTCACGTACCATGGATTAGAGCGGTGAGATGGAGCCAGTCTTCGTCGGGATAATCCCTACGAATAGCTTCAGCGGTTTGGAGAAGGTGTTGAATTTGAGGCTCATCGAGATCGGGATCGCTATCATCGACAACATTGTTCAATAGCTCACAACATTCCCATATACTCATCTCCATCTTGTTAAGTTTTCCATACTCTTTTCTCATCTTCTTCACCTGACCAATAAAAAAAAGTTGAGTTTAATTTTCAATTAACAATTAACACTAAAATTCTTTAGAGTTTAATTGTGCTTATCAAATTGTTAAATTAAGATTTGGTTGGCTTACAAAGTCATAAGTCTGGTGAATGTGTTGCATCCTGTAGAATTCATCAACACCTTGTTGTCTCTCGCTTGCACCATTCTCATAATCCCTAAAATAGAAAAAGAAATAGATTGTAATTAATTTTTAATATATTATTAAATGCGGTTAAATCATTAATTAAAAACTGTAAAAAGTAAAAACAAACCTGAAAGAATGGCCCAGGAAATTCATATCAGGAGCATCGAATCCATCAGTTTCCTTAGATTTTGGAACCACGAAACCTCCATCCAACACCAATTCATCGTCCCTCACATCTTTCACTTTCTTTTCCTCGATTCTTGAATCTATAATCACCACCATAAAATCAGTTAACAATAATCACCTCTTATATTTTTGTAATGAAATTGATCATATTCCCATGCACTTATATCAACCTAGTCTCCAATATTTGATTGATCATCTATATCTAGATATTTAGAAAGTTTCGAAATCAACATATTCAACAACAAAATTTGATATTGACCATAATCGAAGAAGTAATAATTATTTTGACATAACTATGATTCCGAAATAAAAAAAAAAGGTGGTGAAAAGAAGAGTTCTAGATGTTTATGATCCTTCTAACATTGTTTAACCAATCTAAGCATAGATATTTAGATATTGTAATTATCGAAATTAGCATTAGTTCTCTAATATATTTAATTAATAAATAAATAAAAAGCAATGAAACGTTACCAGATACGATATGTTCAACAAGAATAGTCATCCTGCTCGGAATTTGATACGCAATTTAAAATGGAAATAAAACGAGAAATTGTGTGAATTGTGAAGATGTTGTTGAAGGGACAAGAGAATGGAGAAGCTATTTATATTGATCCAATCAAAAAGCCCTTCCTGCAGATTTGGAGACAGTGTAAGTCCTTAGATCTCAAACTTAACTTATGTTCTGTCCTCAAACTGAAATTAATGTCACACTTCTACGTATCTTCGTTACACCAAACTCACGCGCTTAAAAGGGCGCGTGTAACGCACGTCAACATTTCAAGCCATTGTTTGTGTTTCTACATGCTCGGAAAATGTGAGTTTCTCTTGAGCTATCTTATCTTACTATTCCATTTCATAATAAAAAATATTTCAGGTTTTGGTATATAGATTAATGAATCAATTAATTTTTGTTTTTTCTAAACTAAAACATCATTTATTATCTACCTAAACATAATTCAACC